>WSYH01000859.1:0-158004 GCA_036426205.1 Ascaphus truei | reverse complement strand
CTCTACTTGGCTGTGCACCGCAGGAATCCTTGGATTTCAACTTCAACTTGAACATTGAGCGTGCTGCACACTGCAAAGGAACCAGCCTTCTGTGAGTATTATATTTCTCCTTCACATGGAGACGTGATGACCTGGAACAGTGCTGCAGCATAAGGGTTTGGTATGGCGGAGTCCTACACAACAATGGCATGTTAACCCTTTATTTACTATGACACATGGACTATGGCCATTACATTGAGTGTCTTTGCTGCATTCAAATAGCACTGGGTCAAAATACTCTATCTCTTGGCTGATATAGTTTCCTGTTACCATGATATGTGGACTTAAATCTATCATTGTCTAACAGTTCAGAATTGGATTGAGCACTGTTTTATATATATATATATATATATATATATAAAAAAAAAAATATATATATATATATATATATATATATATATATATATATATATTTATATATATTTTAGTTATACACTGTGTGTGTACATATATATTACTACACATTCACAGATATGTTATTGAAACCAGTACTCATACATGATGAAAGGCCAACATTAAGAAGCTTCATGGAAGGTGAAGGTAAGTAATATTTGACAGTACATCCTGCACAAAACTGAAATGTAGAATGTTAGCAGTTAAATATATATTTATTTTAACTTGCATGTGAATACTATTAACATGCAATGATTACCTAAATTACCTACCAAACACACCCAAATACAATCTTTTGCAGCTAAGTGAATGTCAGCTTCTCAAAACATTGCAAGTGTGTAATGTTGGACCATTACTGAACAGATGATAATACATAAATATTAATTACATTATGCATTCATTCGGACTGTGAACATTTCCAAACCTTCACGTGTACCAGGACATACTTGAATGTTTGGAAACAACAGGTCTTGATCTTACATACAATATTCATTAGATAATCTCAAGGCAACAAAACAAGGCCAAATACAGATTTAATTAATTATAACATTTATTCTTTTTTTTCCCTTTGAGACCGAGTCACAGGCCTGCTTGTTGTCTGATGGATTTTTTTTCCATTTGGCTACAACTTTAAGCAAAACAGAGCCAGTTTGACTGGCCTGTGGCACTTCACGGGCAGGACTTGTGGCCTGTGACACTTCACGGGCAGGACTTGTGGCCTGTGACACTTGTGAACAAGTTGGTACTCAGTGCACAACTGATGCTTGCTCCGTTTCATGTTTTTGTTTTTTAGTTTGTGTCCAAAAACTGGTCAGTAGTAACTGCTTGTGCATTTGTCTTTTTGGTGCATCCTTTGTAGGTGTCAGCTCCAGACTTTCTACAGATGGCAGCGGTTGGATGTTGAGAGGAACATGCACAGAACTTTCAGCTACTGTACCGGTAACATCCCGACCTGGGGAATGAAGATCAGATGCATGGGGTGAAAAAGTAGCAGCATCTAAAGATCCTTCCTCTGATGGGTTAAAGTTGAAATGATGTGCTGTTGTAGTCATTCTCAAGTTATTAGCTTGGGTTAGCTGAACAACTACTGCTTCTAATGTCGTGTTTAATTTTTGTATCTGTTTAGGAACTTCAATGAAGACTGGAGATGTGACAATTGTGATATCGTTTCTTCCTGCAGTGATATCATCCTTTCGTGCACTGACATCAGATCTGAATGGCGACGATTTTCTGCTTCAACAATTTTTTCTTCAGAAGCTGCTATTGCTGCGTATGTGTTACTTGCTGGAGGAATGGCCTGTGTTACTCTTTGAATAGGAACCTCTTCATAGTCACTTGATTGCATTTCTGTGTCTTTGGCATCATCATGTTCTAAAAATAAATGAACACATGATGAAATGGCATGCTAATGTCTGCTGTTTTACTATGTAATTATACACTGTGATAAGAAGTAACATCTAACATGTTTCCATACGTTTTATGACGTCACATTAAAATGTACCTTGACTTAAGAATTATGTTTGGACTCAGTGTGAAACAAGAATGAATGAAAGGTTGTCCAAACCTCACAACTCCTACATGATACTTTACATCACAAACACAATACATGTTCTCTTAAAACACTTCATTTTCAATGACACTAAC
Organism: Ascaphus truei; assembly: GCA_036426205.1. Taxonomy (NCBI): domain Eukaryota; kingdom Metazoa; phylum Chordata; class Amphibia; order Anura; family Ascaphidae; genus Ascaphus; species Ascaphus truei. The sequence continues at coordinate 155,928 of WSYH01000859.1, read as the reverse complement.
TGATCCAATTTAAATAACATGTCAAAAACAATTAATTAACATGACAACATAACATATATAAATGAACATATTATATGTCCTGCACCTCATACACTCATCTTCCAGGTGCGATGAGCTGCATGACCCCGGTGAAGACACTTGTTCAGTCTCAGGTGACACATGTCCTCCAGGAGCAACTATATACAACAATAACATCAGTTGTTAATGGACATGTGTACATAATGAACATTGAGTTAGTGTATCTTGAGTATTTATAGCTAACTAACAGCATCACTTCATGATTTGAAAATGTGTGTGGCAAACTGAACATTATTCGTTGTAATAACAATGTACATGCCAGTGTACTTTGGACATTTTAGTTCACTAACATACAACATACAATGTTTATGTAGTAATGCGTTAGCAAATTATTATGAATATTGGACATACCCTGCATATGTTGTGCAGTAATATCACAATAATAATGTACATCACTATCATGAGATCAACGTTGACAATGCTTATCATTAAGTAGGTAATATTGGAAAAGTTATTGTTTTTGTTACAGGATATGTGTGCTACATTAATAGAAGCTGTTGCAGGCGTGAATGTGGCTGCCACTCAACAACAGAAGACATGCAGTGTGTCGCTCACAGATGCTACTGGTGTCATAATGTGGTGTTGATATAAGTTGAACAATAGATCTGAGTGAACGAATGTGTAACATGTGGTTTGATACATAATGGTTTGGTGGGTGAATTTGTACATAGAGTTACCATTTCAAATGTGTGTGATTAACTTCTATTTAGCTTGTCAGGTTTTAAGAACTAGTCCCTCCCCCAAAAACTAAAATCACCCTGACCTTTCAATTAATTCAAGCAGCAGAAAATGGTGTCAAGAAAGATGACCGTAACATGACCCTGTTATTTGGCTGTGTGCACAACCCCACCCCGTGAGTTCACGTGTATGCTGTGATGACATATTAATTGCAGCTGCTTGAACACAATGGTAGATGAGCTAAATAGTAGTCTGAAGTGTGCTACCTATGAACACAATAACATAACATATGCAACGTGTGCCTCATTATGCTCTCTGTATATGAGATGAAGCAAAAAATGACCTTTTTCTAAACAAAAGCAAATGTGTTAGTGCAAGTGATGTTTGTTGGCTGTTGCATGCAATATCTTCGATGCATGATTTGAAGCGGCAGTAATGTCGTGTTTGTAGGTGTTAAATAAATTAAATATAAATTACTATTATATATATGTATGTACTGCAACAGTACATATTAATGTTTGCTCATTTGCATGTCTTAGACATGTGTGAAACGCTGTTGTTCCCCATATTCTGCCAGCATAAATTGCTTCCACTGCAGCAAAGGATTGTGGGAGATGACATGCAAATGAGCACGCAGGGCCACGTTATATATTATTTAGTGATTGTAGTAGGACAACGAAATACAAATATATATTGATAGATAGATATATATATAGAGAGAGACATATATACATATATAGATGTAGGTATGGTTCTATTGGGAAGAAAGTATAAATAGCAGCGGAAATATAGAAAATAACTGTAACCTACGACACGCCTAGTACAGTAACATTTCTCACCTGGTGGAAATTCTGACGAATAAATTCCAATATCTCTGTCACCGGCCAAACCCTCAACGACGACGGGATGTAATTTTTCTCGAAGCTGCTCCTCCAATGGAGTTAAGATGAGACGTTGTGCTAGCGGGCCACCTCCAGTGCCAGAAGCATGCAAGCGTTGTTGTTGTATTTTTTTTTTTTTAATTTTGCCCTAATATTGTCAAATCTCTTGCGACAATTATTCCGGTCCCTGACACGATTCCCACACGCATTCACACCAAGTAGTATTTGTCTCCACTTTTCTGTTTTGGATGCTGAACTTGTCCGTGCTTGAAATACATAACAAATATATGACGTTAATTCTTACTAATACAACTAACCATTTCCTACAATGCTAGTGTAATATGTGTAGCCCATGAGCATTCACTTGTAAACATAGACATGTAATGAAGCTTGCATGAATATTGTATGAAGTTTGCACAAATTGAACAATTGAGTGTTCTTGTCGTTGTAAAGCATGATTAAAATATGTGTTTACAACAAAAGTTAAATTGCTAGACATTATGGACCCATATTTGCATATTATGACACCTCACATGACCTAGGATCACATGTATTTGAAGAATGAATGCAAAGGCCAAACAGACTGTCATAGTGCTCCAGAATCCCAGTGAAGCGAGGATTACGTGGCTGCTCCACACGTTTCTTCCGTGCACGTTTAGGCTCAGAGCTTGGCTGGTGCTGACTGGACTCTCCTTCTTCCAATGGAAGAGACTCCAAAAGCGGGCCACCAGCAAGCACGCCACCACCAGACACCCCATCAGCAACTGAGCCACCAGCAGCACTCACACTCACATCAACAGCACTCGCACTCCCAGCAACAGCACTCGCACTCCCAGCAACAGCACTCCCCTGAACAGTACGTTCACTCCGACGCGTACTAGCACGTCTACCAGTACCACTCACACCAGCATCACTCTTCCCACGCCTTGTGGCCATACCTCTAGCACTCACAAAGAACAGAAAACAAATGTAAAGCCAATCACACTAAACACTTCCACATATAAAACAAGACAAAGATGTTAACAAAACAACAAAGTACAAAGCTCTCACAATATACAACAACTCTCTCAGTCAATATGCAAATATTAAATCGCCCAGCTCTATGCGACTCTCTCTCTCTCTCACTCCCAACAACACAGAGAATGATTAACAGTACACGTTGCCTTTAAATATGCCGCGCAATCCAATACATGCTTGCTTCGCCTGATTCAGCAAGAAGTTTGATTGGCGAACCTAACAGCACCCCGCCATGCACGCCGATACACCTGTGTGTGATCGGCAAATCATCGTGAGAGTGGGCGGAAATGGTTTCGACTTGATTTTTAAGGGATTTGGCACTTACTGCATACGGAGAGGGAAAATCGCCAACATCATGGCAAATCGGTAAGCTTGGCCATTGCACTTTTTCGCCGCTTACTGCATAGAGCCCTAAGTCCGGTATAGTATGTAGGGAATATGGCCAGTAGGAATAAAAGTGCAGGATTCTTATTCTATTCCACATAACCATAAGACTTAGAAATGTTTAAAGTATATATTTTATTAAAGCGGTATGTTTAAAGTGTATATATGCTTGTGCAAGGTATATGATCTGGGACTTCCAGGCCCAGGTTTCCGAGTGTAACGGAGTGCTGACCACAAACAGGACGTGACCGCGAGGCCAAGGTGGGAATTGAATAAACCGACCCCCAGCCACGTGAGCGCGTCCGGAGTGCAGATTGGTCGTCATTAGCCAGGTCGGGATTGGAGAGGTACGGATCGTCGTAGGTACCAGCCAGGGTCAGGGGTCAGAGAGGTGTGGATCGTCGTAAGTACGTGCCGTGGTCAGGAGCGGAGATGGTCGGGGTCCAGGTAAAAGCCAAGGTCAGACAAGGAACGAAACAAGAACTGCGAAACAAGAACTGTTTGAGAACTCTTCTCAAACAGTTTAGTCGGAAATTTCCTCACAAACCTTGGGAGGATCGTCCGGAGTCCGATCCTCAAGGGGGGGTACTGTAACGGATCAGGGGATACGCGCCTCTCAGCGGGTCCCCGTCACCTCTGGCCCCACGGCGGCTCTCTGCCCCGGTTCCCCACTCCCTCAGCCTCCTACCTGTCCTGCTCCCATGCCGAGCCGTTCCTCCGCGGCGCGCGCCGCATCCGCACGCACACGCGACTGGGGCGCGCGCACGGCAGCCTTACAGAGAGCGCGCGCACCCGATCCTCTTATTAGCCCATCCGCGCCGCTGGCGTCGCCCCCCATCGATTGCAGGCAATTACCAGAAATCACACCCCTACTTCCCTCCCTGCTCTCCTGGACCTATCCCTGCGATCACCCAGACAGGCCTCCACTCCACCCCTTGCTACCACTGGCCCTCCTTCCTTTATAACTCCAGTCTGCCCTTTCAGTCCTCGCTCTGCATAGCTTCTCTGTGGCTCTTGTGTGCAATGTCTATGCCAAGCTCTGTGTAAGGATCCGCGCTGTGGGTACCCCCGCTTCCAGCGCCTCCTTACCTTTTCTCCCTGCTGCTTGGGCTCCCCGGCGGCGTGCCTCAGTCCTCGCGGTCTCCCACGGCTGCTCCCGCACTTCCCGTAATGGTGACGCGCATGGACCCATGCTTCCTTTTACCGGCGCCGTGCGCCTGACCCGCCTCCTCAGGTGCAGCGCGCGCATCACACTCTTCCCTGCCCCTGCTATCAGGATCTCCCCGGTCCGCTCCTCCGCTCCTCCCCTTCCTCTGATAGGCCCCAGCCCACTATTTAGTCTCCCCTCACCATTACCTCCTTGCTCTGCATAGCTTCTGTACCTTGGTGCTGTGTGCTTGTGCCTGGCTCTCTTGTCTTTCAGTTCCCTGTTCCTGTCCCTGGATATTCTGCTGACCTCCCTGGAATTGACCCTTGGCTTTGGACTTCGACCACGCTGCTCTCTGGTACCCCTTGGACTTGGCTTTGGACCCCAGGACTGAGGTGGAAAGGAGTAATACCACACAACTAACAGCAAACGGGGGCACGGCCGGAGTGTGGTTGTAGCGTAGGTGGTCCTGATAACAAAAATAGACAAAGTTCAGTACTTGCCAACTTTTGAATGGTAAAGTCCGTAAGCCAATGGTCTGGGTGTAGAGAGGGCAGCGTGGTAGAGTGTCCTTAAGCCTGGGTCGTGGAGTGGAGAGAGCAGCGTAGTAGGGTGTCCGTAAGCCTTGGTCATGTAGTGGAGAGAGCACCGTAGTAGGGGTCCGTAAGCCGTGTCCAAAGGATATAGAGGTCAGCAAGGTAGAGAGTCCAAAGCCAAGTCCAAGGGGTACCAGAGAGCAGCGTGGTCGAAGTCCACGTTACACGTTACACGCACGGGATGTAGCCCCGCCCCTAGACCTAATCGGGTTGCTCAATAGGGCGCACCTGCGTGACCCAGCAGCCTATTGGCATTCCCGGAGTGTGGTATGGCGTTTCCGGGCCTGTAGAGAGATGGTTAGTTATACTTGCAACGCCTTTGGGATTCAGAGTAAGGATAGTGATGTCCGTGTGCCAGAGTCCAAGGATACAGAGAGCAGGATCGTAATGTTCGTAAGCCAGAGTCCAGGGATAACAGAAGTCAGCAAAGTCGTGTCCGTAAGCAGGATTCAAGGGCAGTAGAGAGTAGGATAATCCAGTACAAGCAGAGGTCAAGCCAGAGAAATCCAGGGGTAAGCAGGAGCAGGAACAGAAGCTAGAAAACACAGGTGAGCCAAGCATAGGACTGCATACACAGAGGTTACAAAGAACTATGCAGAGCAATGAGAGAGAGGACAGACAGGGGTGATAAAGGAGGGAACACCAATGGGAGAGAGAGGAGGAGCAGAGGGTGAAGTGGGAGACAGCAGGGATAGGTGAGGAGGAGAAGAGGAGGAGACAGATGATCCAGTGAGAGAGATAGCCTGTAGAGTATGAGAGGAGGAGCCAGGGGTCTGGGAAAGCCTACAAGAGGAGCATGTGCGCGCGCCCTCTGTAAGGTTAGAGTGCGCGCACATAGCCTGTGTCACGAGGCGCATGGGGGCGCCTGCCGAGAGTGGAGGAAGTACAGGAGGAGAGACTGCAGGAGGTAAGGGAACCAGAGCGGGGAGCGCGCGCAGACGCCGAGAGTGCGTCAGAGGCTGCCGCAGAGGGACAGATGTGGGATGAGGAAGGGAGAATAGCAGGGGAAAGCAAGGAAGGAATATGAGACACATGGAGGGGAAGGAATCCCCTGAACCATCACAGGACATCAGAAAAGCAGTTATTGATGCTCATCAGTCTAGAAAGGGGTGCAAAACCATTTTTAAGGATTTGGGGTTCCCCCAATCCACTGTCAGACAAATGGAGAAAGTTAAAGACCACAGTCACTCAACCCAGGAAGTAAATCAACCAGGAAGACACAAAGAACCCCAGACTAACATCGAAGGATCTGCAGCTCACTCTCGTCTTGGCTAATGTGTGTGTACATGACTCAACTATCAGAAAAAGACTGAACAAGAATGGTGTTCATGGAAGCATAGCCAGGAGGAAACCATTGCTCTCTAAAAAGAACATTGCTGCCCATCTGAAGGTCGCCAAAAAGCATATAGATGATCCACAAGACTTCCGGAACAATGTTCTCTGTACATACGAGTCAAAGGTAGAACCTTTTGGCCTCATTAAGAAACGTTATGTTTGGTGAAAACCAAAACTGCGTTCGAACAGAAGAACCTCATCCCAACCGTCAAGCATGGTGGTGGGAGTGTGATGGTTTGGGGCTGCTTTGCTGCCTCAGGACCTGGATGGCTTGCCATAATTGACACAACCATGAATTCTGCATTGTATCAGAGGATTTTAGAGGAGAATTTTATTGCCATCCATCTGTGAGCTGATATAGAAAGAAAAAAAAACACACCTGTGTGTTTAAAGGTGCGCCAGGTGTGAGGCCCCTGCACGTCTAGGTATACTTAACCCTATTTGTTAGGGAAGGTTTGTGAAATAAATGCATGCAGTTGCATAAAAATGATTGCAAAAGAATTACACCGTAGGCAGTTCAAGTACACAAATATCACCCAACAGTTAAATAAATTAATAACAAATGAATATGTTGAAATAACCACTGTTAGATAATGTCCCTGTAGATGCAAATTGGTAGCAAACACAAAACTTGGCAAAGTGTGACACAATTATGTGTAAGTTACAAAGTATCCACACAATGCAAGTATTTGTAACGCTCGGCCTGCCCACAAGCCAGACGAGACCCCGGGACTGAGGTGGAAAGGAGTAATACCACACACCTAACAGCAAACGGGGGCACGGCCGGAGTGTGGTAGTAGTTTATCTGGTCCTGATAACAAAAATAGACAAAGTTCAGTACTTGCCAACTCCGGTGTTGAATGGTAAAGTCCGTAAGCCAATGGTCTAGGTGTAGAGAGGGCAGTGTGGTAAAGTGTCCGTAAGCCTGGGTCGTGGAGTGGAGAGAGCAGCGTAGTAGGGGTCCGTAAGCCGTATCCAAAGGATATAGAGGTCAGCAAGGTAGAGTCCAAAGCCAAGTCCAAGGGGTACCAGAGAGCAACGTGGTCGAAGTCCAAAACCAAGGGTCAATTCCAGGGAGGTCAGCAGAATATCCAGGGACATGAACAGGGAACTGAAAGACAAGAGAGCCAGGCACAAGCAGACAGCACCAAGGTACAGAAGCTATGCAGAGCAAGGAGGTAATGGTGAGGGGAGACTAAATAGTGGGCTGGGGCCTATCAGAGGAAGGGGAGGAGTGGAGTAGCGGACCGGGGGAGATCCTGATAGGAGAGAAGGGCCTGGGGTACAGACCTGGTGAAGCAGGGGCAGGGAAGAGTGTGATGCGCGCGCTGCACCAGAGGAGGCGGGGTCAGGCGCACGGCGCCGGTAAATGGAAGCCTGGGTCCGCGCCCGCCCGTAAGGGTGACGCACGCGACCCGGAGGTGCGGGAGCAGCCGTGGGAGAGACCGCGAGGACTGAGGCACGCCGCCGGGGAGCCCGAGCTGCAGGGAGAAAAGGTAACGAGGCGCTGTAAGCGGGGGTACTCACAGCGCGGATCCTTACAGTACCCCCCCCCTCGAGGGTTGGACTCTGGATGAACCATCCAAGGTCTGAGGGGAAATTTTTGGTGGAATCGTTTGCGTAGAGACGGGGCGTGAAGATCCGCATGCGAGACCCAAGAACGATCCTGAGGTCCGTATCCCTTCCAGTGGACCAAAAATTGGAGTTTGCCCCTGGAGATGCGAGAGTTAATGATGGACTGGATTTCAAACTCCTGTTGTCCTGGTACAATGGGGGGAGGAGGCCGAAGTGAAGGATGAGCAAATCGTGTGCCTTGGATGAACGGTTTCAAGAGTGAAACATGAAAGACGGGTGAAATTTTCATAGAGGGAGGCAAGCGAAGCTGATAGGCCACAGGATTAATTTGTCTCAGAATAGAGAAAGGACCCAGAAACCTGGGAGATAGTTTAGGGGTTGGAGCCTTCAGTTTGATATTTTTAGAAGAAAGCCAGACCTTCTCTCCAGGTACGAACTTATGGCCCTCCCGACGAAGCCTATCCGCTTGTCTCTTCTGTCTTAGCATGGACTCCTGTAAAGCTGTTTGAATCCTCCTCCATGACCCCTGTAAGGTGGATACCCTATCATCTGCTGCAGGAACTCCGGACCTGGAAGAATGCATGGGAAGGCGGGTGGGATGAAATCCATAGTTTACAAAAAAATGGAGATTCTTGAGTGGACTCATTCTTGAGAGAGTTAATCGCAAATTCTGACCAAGGAAGTAACTCTGCCCAATTATCTTGAGAATCGGAAGAAAAACAACGCAAATACTGTTCTAGGGACTGGTTCATGCGTTCAGTCTGCCCATTCGTTTGGGGGTGATAGCCTGAGGAAAAAAGAAGGGTAATGCCCAATCTCTGGGAAAATGCACGCCAGAACTTTGAAACAAATTGAGTACCACGATCCGAGACAATGGAACACGGAATGCAATGAATACGAAAAATTTATTTTACAAAAATATCAGCCAAGAATTGTGTAGACCCTTGAGGGGAACAAAATGAGCTTGCTTGGAGAATCTGTCGACAATTACTAGAATAGCAATCATACCATTAGACACGGGAAGATCCACAATGAAGTCCATGGCAATGTGACTCCAAGGGCGGTCCGGGACCGGGAGGGGTTGTAGAAGACCAGAAGGCTTTTGACGGACCGATTTATTTTGTGCGCAGACTGGGCAAGAGGAGGTGAAAGCTCTAATGTCCTTTATCATCTTGGGCCACCAGAAAGTTTGCCGAATCAGATCAGTAGTCTTCTTAAACCCGGGATGGCCGGCAGATCTGGAGGAGTGACCCCATTCAGGAATTTTGAGATGAAAACGTGGGGTGCGTAAAGACGACCATCAGGGACTTCTAGTCCTTCGGGGACCTGTGTTTGAGATTCCAGGGTCTTATCCAGTATGTCAAAGGATGTGGCAGAGATAAACAATTGGGGGGACAAAATACTCTCCGGGACTTCCTAGGGCTTCTCCTCAGTGATAAACTGACGGGACAATGCATCCGCTCTGATATTCTTTGTCCAGGAATATAAGAGATGATGAAGTTAAACCTTGAAAAGAACAACGCCCAACGAGCTTGACGGGGCCCAAGACGACGAGTACCTTCAATGTAAGAAAGATTTTTGTGGTCCGTCAGGATCAGAATGGGTTCCTTAGTTCCTTCCAAAAGATGTCTCCATTCTTGTAATTCTCCAACTGTAATCCAGGGGGAGCATAAAGGGAAATAGAACAAAAGTACAACAGATTTTTTTTGTGTTAAGTGCATAGTTTTTCTTTAATAAACAGGGAACGAAGATCCTGGCAAAAAAAAAATATTTGTTATGTTTATCTTTGGTGGTGGCAGCAGATGAATACATTATAACAGAGTAAGGGTAAATATTAACTCATGTGAAGTACCTTGCAAAGGAGAAAGGTGAGTTGGCTGATTTAGCCACCTGTATTAACCCTGGTTTTATATATCTCACTTGCTCACAAGTGTGCTGTCCGTTGCAGTTATGGTTACAGTTTGTATGTTGGGACGGATTGAGGGGAGGTATTCATTTGAGGAACCATGCGAAGTGAAGATTGACTCAGCTGGATAGCTGTGCGTATTAACCTTTGTCCCATACAGGTCACATGCTCACAGGGATTGCCGTACAGTTCGTGACACAGCCGGACATGCTACTGCCACAAAACTAGCCTGACTGGCGGCTCCCCTATGACATGAAAGCTGCCGAACAAGCGAAAATGAAGAGTTATTTTTCTTAAATTTGCTAAATCTTTACTTTTTAGTTATGACATTAAGCTAAGAATATCATTATGAGTATCTAAAGTTAAACTTAGACATGAACCATTCTCTTACATTAATTATTGCTAAAAAAACATTCTTAGTTTGATTAGCTATACATTGCAGTTATAAAAACCTACCTTTTGGATTGTGTTGTATAAATTATTGGATGACATATTTGTAAAATGTTGGTACTGTACATTTACGTAATACTTCTATTTCATAGTTAGGTCACCTTCATTGTCTTGTTCTATATACATAAAATGTAATTTCTCCAAACATTTACTTTGTCAGTTAACATTACAAATGAAAATATCACTTGTGAGCACATTAATGTCCCAGACATGTCTGCAACCCAATCCGAGTCTCTTCAAGGACCATTTAAACCTAAATACTTGCTTTATGGGGGGTGGGGACCCAGCTTACTTTGCAGAAAGGGAAAGACACTTAGGCTTTAGAGAAGTTACATGCTGGGGTGACCAGCTGATTTTAGGATGAATTTTGCATTGTTCAAAAAATTACAATTACTCACCTTGTTTCAGCACCTTCTGCTTCTCCAGAAATGCAGCAAAATAGCACCGTTTAAATAAAGAGGACGGGACACGGGACATCAGGGGCAGAGGCAGGTCCCATCAGTTTCCATGCCAGGCTTTGGGCGTGTGGATTGCATTTGGAGGCAGGGCTTATCTGCATGGAAGGCAGCCCCTGCCTGGGAGGCCCCTTTCAGTGTCTCTCTCTGCCTCTTGCAGCAGCGTCTCAAGCTGCAGGAAGCATCACTTGTCTGTGGATAACACTGCTTCCCCAAACACCTGCCTGCTGTCGACCTCTGCAGTGATTGCTCAGGACGTACAGCGGATCCGCCCAACCCTGGTGTGTGACTGCTGGATTGAAGCTGACAGATGAAAATAGAATAATGATCACAGAGGACTAGCTGAAGATGTATGTCAGACCACGAGGGTAGAATTATAGTACTACATAGATGTTCTTGGTTTTACACTGAGGATGTCAGAAGACAAAAAAGACCTACAACACACTGCTGCTGAGCTGAAAGCCGGAGATCCCACTACCTGGTTGAGAAATCCTCCTAGCAGAGACCATTGTGTGTCAAAACCGCTTGTTTTTGACTTACATCCTGTAAGTAGGCAACACATATGAGCCAAGAGAGAACACAGAATTTATACACCATTTAAAAACTGTCTGCACTTAGATTGTTTTTTTGTCTTTTGTTCTATTTCCCTTTATGCTCCCCCTGGATTACAGTTGGAGAGTGAAGATTTGTGGGACTAGTGGAACCAGTCCCTACCAGCTGGGTTTTGAGCAGGGGGTTTGAACTTTTTAATACTGCTTGCACGTTATTGAATCACGTCACTAAGTTTTATAATCATTTGATTTATTATTAATTCACTGTATGATACAAGTGCACACTAATAGAGCTAGCGCCGTTTCTTTCTCCATTCTTGTAATGCCATCTTGATGGCCAACAACTCCCTATTCCCCACGTCATAATTTCTTTCTGCAGAAGAAATTTTTTTAGAAAAAAAGCCACAGGGGTGTAGTTTGTCTTCGGGGGTGATTCTTTGAGAGAGGACCGCACCAGCTCCCACGTCGGAGACGTCAACTTCCAAGTAAAGGGGAGGGTGGGGACATGATGTCGCAGAATGGGGGCCAAGACAAAGGCTCTTTTAAGAGACTCAAAGGCACGGCTGGCCTCCAATGGCCAAGAGGAGGGATCGGCCCCTTTTTTGGTAAGGGCAGTAATAGGTGCTACCGAGGTAGAAAAACCAGCAATAAATTTCCTATAATAATTTGCAAAACCAAGGAAACGCTGAATCGCTTTTAAAGAGTTAGGTTGTGGCCATTCGAGTACGGAATTGAGCTTCTCCAGATCCATGGTGAACCCCTGATCCGAGACAATGTATCCAAGGAAGGAAGTTGAGGATTGATTAAAGAGACACTTCTCCATCTTGGCGTAGAGCTTGTTGGCCCGTAAACGAGAGAGCACCATCTTGGTATGGAGAATGTGTTCCTCGAGGGTTTTGGAAAAAATGAGGATATCATCCAAGTAAATAATCACAAAATAATTTAATAGATCACGAAAGACCTCATTCATAAAGTCTTGGAAGACTGCAGGGGCATTGCACAACCCAAACGGCATCACCAGGTACTCATAGTGACCGCTGCGCGTGTTGAACGCGGTCTTCCACTCGTCACCACTGCGGATGCGAATCAGGTTATATGCCCCCTGTAGATCAAGTTTAGAGAAGATCGTCGCGCCTTGCAACCTGTCGAAGAGCTCCGGGATAAGAGGCAAAGGGTAGCGATTCTTGATGGTAATCTTATTTAGGCCACGGAAATCGATGCACAGGCGAAGTGTCCCATCTTTCTTTTTTACAAAAAAGAATCCTGTTCCGGCGGGGGAAGTGGATTTCCGGATAAAGCCTTTTTGAAGATTTTCTGTGATATACTCGGACATGGCCTCTGTCTCAGGCAAGGACAATGGATACGACCTGGCTTTGGGAAAAGGAGCACCCGGAATTAAGTCAATCGGGCAGTCAAAAGGGCGATGAGGGGGAAGCTCCTCGGATTTGGTCTTACTGAAGACATCCAGGAACTTCGAATAGACGTCCGGTAGGGTGGTGTAAGGTGGCTTAAGGAGGACAGGCAGTAAGATGCGCTTGGGAAGACCCTGTGCGGGAGAGGGGAAAGAAGAGATGGTATCCAGAGAGATCCCCTCATACCTCACTGGGCGTTGGCGTTTCCCGGCCTTAAGGGACAACGCGGCAGGATGTGCCCAGGAGATCCACAATAGAAGCACAGCCCCTCATTCCTCCGACGTAGTTGCTCCATAGAAGAAAGTTGATGACTGCCCAGTTGCATTGGTTCCGGAGCATCCAATGCTGGTAGAACAAGAGCAGGAAACCTGGAAGTAGAAGTCATAGAAACAGAAGTACGAAGACGTTGACGTTCAGCCCGCCTCTCCAGAAGTCGTTGATCCACCCTGATGCACAAAGCGATTAAGGCCTCCAATGTGGATGGCCTTTCACGAGCCGCCAGCTCATCCTTTAAGGATTCCGAAAGTCCCTGCCAGAAAGCCGCGGAAAGTGCCCCATCGTTCCAATCAGTCTCAGCCACGATAGTCCATAACTCCAGAGCGTAACGTGCCACCGATCTCCGACCCTGTGAAATGTGGAACAAGGAGGAAGCAGCCATATCACCACGTCCAAGGGTATCAAAGACTAAACGAAATTCCCTCTTAAAGTTAGGGTAGCTACAGTATAAGTGAGTTCAGGTTTTAGCTCCCAGATTGGTGAAGCCCAGGCCAGGGCGTCCCCGGTGAGAAGGGAAAAAACATAAGCTACCTTGGTACGATCTGTGGGGAAGCGAGAAGATGACAGTTCGAATTGGATCTCGCACTGGTTTAGAAACCCACGGCATGCAAGCGGATCTCCCGCGTATTTACTGGGCGTAGGTATACACAACTCCGAAGACCCTGTTCCTTCACGGGAGACAGTGGGAGAGATAACGGAACTGGAGACATTAACTTGGGGAATATGAACGGATAAGGTAGCCACCTGTTGATTAACAGCGGTGACCTGGTTGTCCAAGAGGGTAAAGTGTTTGGAGATTATAGTTAGGGTATCTTCTACCTCAGGGGGGTCTGGGTCTGATGGGCTCTGCATAATGTAACGCTCGGCCTGCCCACAAGCCAGACGAGATCCCTGGACTGAGGTGGAAAGGAGTAATACCACACACCTAAGAGCAAACGGGGGCACGGCCAGAGTGTGGTAGTAGCGTAGCTGGTCCTGATAACAAAAATAGACAAAGTTCAGTACTTGCCAAATCCGGTGCCCTATTCTATTTTTGTGTCAAATTGTCCAATTTATTTTTCACCATGGTTGTGCAAGGCGGGAGGTCCTTTACTGGAGCTTTATGCAAAATCATGACCCCCACTGTGTGGTGGCCGTAGGAGGCCTTCCCGCACTTATACCCGTCATGGATGTCCGGGCTCATATGCGTAAACTTCCTGGGTGGTCCTACGCATGTGTTATAGGTGAAAAACAAGACCCCACGTCCACGTGGAAAACAATACTTTTCGTGGTAACCTTCACTGAGGATATATGCCTGTCAGAGGCACCGTCCACACTGTTTATGTCAGGGGGCCCATCTGAGGGTTACCCTTTAGTCTACGGTGATCCAATAAAATGGTGTGTCCCGCCAAAGCAGGAGAGAGCACGTGCTGCTGACTACTAGCCGGAACTCAATTGTGTTGCAAAAATCTGTCCGGGACTGGCGGGAAAACCAGAGCCCTGCCCCCGCAATGTGAATAACTCAGTGCAGAGCCAGAAACACCCCTTGAAAGAGTGTGCCGCCCCTCCTTTAAATTCTACCAGGGGGAGCAAGCACAGTGAGCCTCAATCAGTAACTGCTGTCTCCACTGAGGAAAGTACAGGATGCCATGAATCACATCCTCAGTTGTATGGTGTTTGGCCAGTAGAAGGACTGTGTGTAACGTTTCTTTTGTGCCTGTGCTTACAGAAAGAACTTAAGCTCTCTGGTGGTATGAATTTTGAGCTCTATCAGCTACCAGGAGGGGTTCAGACAGTGAGATTGGAAGGAAAAAGGTACGTCAGAGGCCTATGCCCCAAGTGTGACTTTCCAGATGGCGACTTGTGCTGGGGGCCCAAGTGTGCCTGCTGCGGGGCACAGTTCCTGATGCCCATGCTGCTCCGGCCTACAGAACCCGCAGAGGAAGAGGCTACTGACCACTCTACTGGGGTGATCGATGCTGTTGACCCATCTACCCCAGCTACGAAGGTTTCGGAGGGCCCGTGCGCTCTAACCCCGGTTCTAGGCTCAGTTCCACACTCAGGACTGCAGATTCCAGAACCGCAGATTCCGGAATCCCAGGGTAAGGTGTCCCTACCCCCATCCTTGTCTACTCATGACAGCAGCCAACCAACCGTGGTGATGCGCCAGTCGGCGGACCACCCAAGTGAAGCTGAAGCATCTGCTGCTGACCCTGCTGTGGGCCCGCTGCACATCGACATCCCTCGGCAGCAAGCGCTGGTGCAGCCGGAGCCGCGGAAGCGTCCCACGGCCGTGGCGACTCCCAGTGTGTCGGAGGGACACCCAGAGACGGGACCGGAGGAAGAGGAACCCATCGCAAGCCAGCGGAGTGGTGAGGAACCTCCTTACTTCCCACAGGCTCCGATGGAGGTGGCCATGGAAAAGGCCCCAACTAAGGCTCATGCTGAGCAGCAGAACATCGCTGGACATCCGTGTGCCCGAGGTGAGACTGCTTATGACCTGACAGTGGGCCCATGTGTCACCATAACTGAATGGAGTGTGAGGCCGTGCGCTCCAACCCAATTTGTCCCAGGACTGGGATCCAACGCTCCCGAGTTTCAAGACAGTGAGTGGACTGCCCCAGAAATGCCGGGGACAGGTCCCAAGACAGCCGAGGTGGGAACTGACAGCGTCCCCGAGGACCTGTTGGCCACCGTGAATCACCGCAGTGGTAAGGTATCAACCCTATACCCCCTGCAGGATGAAACAAAGACTTTGAGTACAGAGACATTGCTACTTGCTCGCTTCCCAAT
The DNA here is from genome assembly GCA_036426205.1 of Ascaphus truei. NCBI lineage: Eukaryota > Metazoa > Chordata > Amphibia > Anura > Ascaphidae > Ascaphus > Ascaphus truei. Next base: position 140,415 of record WSYH01000859.1, on the reverse strand, counting down.
GGAAGCCTCCCAAGTTCTTAGGGACAAGGACTGTGTTGTGAGTGATTCAGTGAAAATTGCCTCCTTTAAGCACAAAAGGGAGCGCTCCATTCACCTTGTGGTGGACCGTGGAAAAGGTAAAGACCTCCTGGCCTATCGCAGCCATACCGCGGATGGCCGGGTAAAGGCCTGGTCCAGAGACATGGTACTATTCCGTCCACCAGCGGGAGGAAGTAATAAGGTCCCTGTGACTGTTGCCCTCGAGCGTGCTCTCCAAGAGATTCTTCCGGGGGAGGCTCACGAACGTAAAAGTGAGGTACCTCCACATGATCAGTTAGGGGCACCCCACAAATGGTCTCAGCAAACAGTAATCACTCAGCTAGCCTCGGGTATTACTGTGGGTGTTATGTGGTGTACCAAGTCATATAATTGCCATGTGATAAGTTGTATTTTCTATGTACTGCATTTTGATTATATAACACTTGTACATGGTTAAGTCGGCAACCCAAGCGAGGTCGTTAGGATTTCACCAGGGGGAGGATGTAGCCATGTCCCCCCTGCCTGTCAGCACCCCCCTCATTTTGCTGGCGATCGCGGGTGCCACCGAGTCCAATGGCGGCCCAGCCAGCCAATCGCAAGAGTGAGGGCGGTCAGTATCCTGCTCGGGGGTTGCCGGGGATGCGTGCGGCCGGTTGCCAAGGCCGCGATCGCGTTGCAGGGCTCCCGGCGCTCCCAAGCAGGGCAGCAAGGGCGCCGCCATCTTCTTGCTGTTCGCGCATGCGCAGTACAGATAGCGATGCGGTGGCCAGCAGGGAAGTTCGCGCATGCGCAGGAGACGCACGCGAGAGGCAGCCAAACGGTAGAGGGCTCACAGAAGGGACTACATCTCCCATGAGTCTCAGGAGCGCCCCACGTGACGCCAGGGAGCCAATAGGGCTGCAGCATCTCCCTGCAGGGGAGATTAGATACATTTCGCGGGCTTGCAGCACGCTAGTCAGTCAGCGCCAGGAGCAGCCAGGGGAAGGAGGTAGGGTGCAGGAGTCAGTGACTCCCTGCACTAGGCCAGCAGCCCCCAAGGCCCGAGATAGCCCTGAGCCATCCAGTAGTATTGAGTGTTGTAGGGACAGGCCCCAGGTTAGGGACCCTGTCACTTACTATCCAGATCCAGTGCCAGTTAGGGACACAGCGGACGCCGCGCGTCTATCCCGAGGTCTGGGCTCAGACCTTCGCTGTCGTTGCAGTAGCCATCCGGGTGGGATCGCCCCGGACGGTAGCTCCTGCATTCAGCCGACATCAGCCTTCGGATCCTTTGTGAAGTTCCTTGGCAGGTCCGGGCACCCGAGTGTCCAGCAGATAATCCACAAGTGCACCAACGAGTTCTCTCTTATTCACACGGGACATAGTGGCTGCGCAGTCACACATACACATCTCACTTGAAGGGTGGGGTAATACTGTGTGAGGTTACTGGGCACTGGGTGGGATCATCTGGTGGGAGTGTAAGGGAAGGTAGCGTCCTGCGAGACGCGTTAGTTAGTGTCTCCTCTAGGGAGGGACACCTGTTGATTATTGAGTGTTATGCTTGAGTACACATTCACGATAGTAAAAGCATTATTGGTTATTATACATACGGTGTGCTGGTTATTTGTATGTGTCCTGCGAGGACCAATTCCCGCTCTGCCGGAAACCATCGCAGGTGGAGGCGCTGCACCGAGTACAGGGTTACTCCTAATATAATTGCCCCAGGTTCCCCGTGGCGGAAGCTCAGCCCTCCTGTGAGCCTAACAGGTAAAGCACCACACCTGGTAACTGTAGGTTCTCCGCACTCACACTATATCTGCTATTGGGTGGGGGAATACCCGTTACATATATATATATAGAGAGAGAGAGAAGAACAGAGAGCGCACGTCCCATAGTGTAAAACAGTACATTTAATCAATAAAAAGAGTAGACAAGGGGATTAAGAACACTTACAAAAGTGCAAGATATAAAAGCAATTTGTGAAATAATCACCACCAACAAGGCCACACCGTCCTGGAACACATCAGCTGTTGGATAGTCCCTCCGGTTCACCTCCAGCAATAGTCAGATGATCGCAAATAGTGTCTTTTTGCCTCAATGCTTTTTGGAGTTTTTTCAGCGTCAGTGTCACGACTGTGCTCGCCACAAACCTGGGTCGGACCGCGTGGCTGAGGTGGGGTTGTAAAAGCACCGACCTTGACCGCGCAGGCTGATCCGGATTGCGCCGTTCGTGTACGTAGCAGGATCAGGATAGGAGAAGACAGCATCGTCGGTGGACACGCCAGGGTCAGGACTGGAGACATCAGGGTAAACGTTGTTCAAGCAGGAGTTCGGCAACAGGTAGTCAGGAGAGCCCCGCTTCAGCTTAGGAGCGCGGGAGTGGCCTCTGCGCGTGCGGCGACCATGGCCCATGGTACTGGTCTCAGGAGGTGGTAGACAGACCAGAGTAGCACACCGCCTAGAGTCCTGAGCGGGCTGGGGAATCCTCCGTTTCAGCGCAGGAACCAGGACACGGCCTCTCTAGATTAGGGAAAGAGTAGGCCCCAGGAACCAGGAAGCTGAAGATACACAGGGAAACCTCCGCTTCAGTGCAGGAAACCAGGAACAGACCGCTGCATGAATATAGCAGCCGGTCACAGGAAACAAGGAGCTGAAGTAACAAGGAGAGTACTCAGCTTCAGCACAGGAAACAGGAACTGACCGCTGCATGAGACTAGCAGCCGGTCACAGGGACCAGGGAGCTGAAGACAACAAGGAGAGTACTCCGCTTCAGCACAGGAACAGACCGCTGCGTGACACTAGCAGCCGGTCTCAGGAACCAAGGAGACAGACAAGACAAGGCTTACGGCAGAACACAGAGACATCCAGGAAGGACTATGCTCGGCAGGGAGCATTGTGGGAAGGCAACACTTAAAGGTCAGAGAACCAATGGCAGAAGGGGCGTGTGGCAGTATTGCTTTGGTGAGTGAATCCAGGCTGCAGTAAATATCAGGGGAAGTGTTCCAGGACTGCACAGGTCTACAAGGTAAGGCAAACATTAAACCGAGGAGCGGATTCCTTACAGTACCCCCCCCTTCACGTGAGACCTCCGGGCGAACAAGACCACTCATAGAGTTGGGGAACCAGGAGTTGTTCCAGAACCGTCTAGGATTGGTGTTAGAGTCATGGTTCAGAGACTCGTGGTCACTCCTTTGTGTACCCCCACCCCCCGGAGAGAACTGCGGCCAGCTAGGGCCATCCATGGGTCTCGGGGACATCGAGTTGTTCCTAAAGTTTTTTAGGTGGAAAGGGGATCCGTAAACGAGTAGTTCCTTGGTGAGTACTGTTCTAGGATATGAGAGTGGTGGTAGAGATATCATTGGTACCTGGCTCGCCCCGCGAAATGGCTTGGGAATCCAAGGCTGTGAAGAACCAGAGGGTTCTGGAGCAGAAACGGCAGAAGAACCCCCACTGGGAGCCCAGTCTTTAGTAATGGGACCAGAATTTAGGATAAGCGGCCTTGATAGTTGATCGAATATACCCGGGCGACCTTCGGGACAGACAAAGTCATGGCTGACCTCTGCATGTAGGAATTTGAGAGGGACTTCTCCTCCATAGGTCTCCCAGGTAGTGGTCAGCGAGGGTATAGGGTGGGTGGGAGCATTTCCCGGTATTGGTATGGAAGGTGACAAGGCAAGCAGTAAACCAGACATAGAGACCGAAATCTTGGGATACGTACAGAGTATTTCCAACTCAAAGGAAATAACAGGGGCAACAGAAGGTTCCGAGGGGGAAAAACATCGTTTCACAGAGGCAGAGAAGCACTCAGCAGTGGAGCTCTCAAATACTGGGGAACCCTCAGTGGGAGATAGTATTGTCTGGGGAGTAGGAATAGGCTTTGGGGCTCTAATATCAGAAACTTGAGAATCAGGCAGAGCAAGGGTAGCGGAGGGAGGGGAGCTAACCTCAGAAGCTGAAGTCTGTACTTCAGTGACAGGGACCTGAGAGACTACAAAAACAGCAGCGAGTAAAGGAATTGACTCCGGAGCTGGAGGCTCGGAATCCATAACAGAAATATCTCGCAAAGCAGGGGTACCGATAGGAGAACTAGCGTCAGGAGCTGGTGCCTGGGAATCAGTGACTGGTAATGGGAGAGTAATGATGGGAGTTAAAGAGACAATAAGCGGTAAGTTGGAACCGTGGAAACTCTTAATAGCAGAAACCTTTGAAGTAAAAGGAGTCTTATCCAAAACTGCAAGGGCCCTAACAACAGGGGTGCTTGTCATGACAAAAACAGATTTAGGCGTGTTTACTAGTGCAAAAATTCTGATAACGGGACTCCTAGCCAGTGGTGAGGGTGTCAGGGTTTGACTAGTGAGAACATCAGATATAGTGATAAGTGACTTAGAATCAATCACTGAGGTTCTAGGTTTGCTGGACATGTGTGAGAAAGTACCCTTTAAGACAGGAATTTTAATTTTTACCCCGAGTAACCCAACGGTTGCTGGAGCACGTTTAGCTGCAGTGCTGAGGGACTGAGGTTTAGCAAGAGCAGTAAAACTAAATAGCTCAGATTTAAACACCAGGACTTGTAATATAAGCAGGGTGGTCTCAGACTGTACTAAGGGGGTAACAACCGATATGCTGATCCCTGGAGGGTTTGCATGGGCAGAGAAATCAGGGGAACTAACAGCAAGGACGACCACTGTAGAAAGAGATTCTGAATCTGAAGGGAGGTTTTTACCTCTCCGAGTATCAGGGCCGACAAGGCAAATTTCAGAGAGAGGGGAAACTGTGTGCAGGCTTCTAGCTAGCACATATGAAAAAGCGTCGCTTTTAAGTGAAAACAGTGTGTCAGCAAACATTCCTGGGAACACAACATGAACCCCAGGAGGGGCATACTGACCACTGTACGGTTTTAACCCTAAGCTTTGAGAAGGGGAGAACACAGACAGTACACGGGGGGTAATCATAACTGTACTGGTCTCTGAAGTGGGTATTTGGTAAGGAGTGTCTGGGAAACCAGAAATGACTGCAGATTCCACAACGTGGGGACTATGTGCTGAAGCAGGGATCATCGCTCTCTGGGTGACAGACTGGTTCAGCGAAGTACCTGGAAATGGGAACTCTGCGACCAAGCTTAGGGAAAAACTTGGTAACTGAATACATTTAACTGGAATCAGAACTTTAGCCGAAGTTTCAGGGGGCACAGCAGCTGAAACTTGAGCTGAAGCAGGGGTTTTATAGCAAAAACTAACTAAGGATTCAGCAACCTTGGGGAAGTCATTTAATGCAACCTCTGCTATAGGACTTGGGGACACATTCTCTGAGGCTAGAACGAAGGCATTAGCTTGGAGGCAGCAAGAATTTACAGGAGTTAAAGCAGATAATACCTGAGAGTAGAACATAGAGAGTTTTTCCTCTGTAATAGGTGAGACAAGGGATTCTTCCTCTGGAGCTAGGGACGTGACCATGGCTGGCGGAGAACAGGGGGTTACCAAAGGGGACTCAGAGAGCTGCCCCACAGGGTTTAACACAGGAATGACCCTGGGAACAGAACTTAGAAATTGAAGCTGAGTACGTGGAGGTAGGAGGGATTTGTTCCCTGACAGGGAAGGCATGCAGAACTGCCTAGCAGGGGTTAAAGCAGGAAAAACTTCGAGGGCTGAAAAGGGAGATTCAGAGTTAGGAATAGAGGGAAAAAGGGACTTGTTCTCGGATACTAGAGCCTTAGTGTTGGCTAGAGATATATACGTATACTCCAGGGGAACCTCACAGGACTGATCAGCAGGGGTTAACGTAGACGTATCATTGGTGTCAGAGTACCCGGGTGTACCATCAGGGCTAGGGACCGTGGCAGCATCTATGTTAGGGGGCAGTGATAGTGGGTCAGTTTGGTCATTTCCTGGAGAGGGAGATACGTCCCCAGGTTTAGCGACAGGACTGGCAGCACAGGTGGACTGCCAAGCGGCAGCGTAGCTGGCGAGGAGAGGGTCCTGTTCCTTTATGCAAATGTCCAAAGTCAGGGAAAGTACACAGAGTGTGTCTTGAGCATGAACCACCATGAAGAGAGGGTCCTGTTGTACTAGGTGAATGTCCAATGATAAGGCCAAGGCAAGGAGTGCATTTTGGGCGTTGGCAAGTTTGATAGGATGCACATTATCCCAGGTTAAAGGGGAACCAGAGGAGCAAACACAATCGGCCAGAGACTGTTTTAAGTCCTTGAGGCAATAAGCCTTACTAATGAGATCGTTACGGCATTGTCCTTGCAACGGGGTTAAACCTTCATACATAATCTGATCTTCAATCAGGGGTAGTATTTCGCACAGATACTGGTTTTCAAACTGGGACTGGTCTACAGGCCGGGACAGGATTTCAGACAGAAACATACCAACCCTCACCACAGGGCGGTCCGAGTTTGTGGGGCCGAGCATACTGTCACGACTGTGCTCGCCACAAACCTGGGTCGGACCGCGTGGCTGAGGTGGGGTTGTAAAAGCACCGACCTTAGACCGCGCAGGCTGATCCGGATTGCGCAGTTCATAGTCGTACGTAGCAGGATCAGGATAGGAGAAGACAGCCTGCGTCGTTGGACAGCTCCGTGCATGCTGGAGACATCAGGGTAAACGTTGTCAAGCAGGATTCGGCAACAGGTAGTCAGGGAGAGCCCCGCTTCAGCTTAGGAGGCGAGTGGCCTCTGCGCGTGCGGCGACCATGGCCCATGGTACTGGTCTCAGGAGTGGGTAGACAGACCAGAGTAGCACACCGCCTAGAGTCCTGAGCGGGCTGGGGAATCCTCCTTTAGCGCAGGAACCAGGACACGGCCTCTCTAAGATTAGGGAAAGAGTAGGCCCCAGGAACCAGGAAGCTGAAGATACACAGGAAACCTCCGCTTCAGTGCAGGAAACCAGGAACAGACCGCTGCATGAATATGCAGCCGGTCACAGGAAACAAGGAGCTGAAGTAACAAGGAGTACTCAGTCTCAGCACAGGAAACAGGAACTGACCGCTGCATGAGACTAGCAGCCGGTCACAGGGACCAGGGAGCTGAAGACAACAAGGAGAGTACTCCGCTTCAGCACAGGAACAGACCGCTGCGTGACACTAGCAGCCGGTCTCAGGAACCAAGGAGAAAGACAAGACAAGGCTTACGGCAGAACACAGAGACATCCAGGAAGGACTATGCTCGGCAAGGGAGCATTGTGGGAAGGCAACACTTAAAGGTCAGAGGACCAATGGCAGAAGGGGCGTGTGGCAGTATTGCTTTGGTGAGTGAATCCAGGCTGCAGTAAATATCAGGGGAAGTGTTCCAGGACTGCACCTGTCTGCAAGGTAAGGCAAACATTAAACCGAGGAGCGGATTCATTACAGTCAGATCAGCTCCATGCGCTCTCCGGCCGTAAAGCGCACTCTGCGTGATGACGTAGTGTCGTAATTGCGTTGGTCTGGGGATGATAACCTGAAGAAAACTGCAGTGAGATCCCCAATTGTTGACACAATGACCACCAAAACTTTGATATAAATTGCGGCTCACGATCCGAAACAATGGCCTGTGGTACTCCGTGGAGGCGGAAAATTTCTTTAATGAACACCTCTGACAGTTTTGATGCGTTGGGAAGGCCCTTCAGTGGAATAAAGTTTGATTACTTGGAGAAGTGATCCACTACTACCAGGATGGTGTTCATTCCTTTGGATTTGGGTAACTCCATAATGAAATCCATGGATAGGTGGGTCCATGAGTGGTCCGGAATGGGAAGAGGTTGAAGAAGTTCTGTAGGTTTGATACGGGGAGTCTTGTTTCGAGCACATGTAGGACATGCTGTGACGAATTCCTTTATATCTCCTGCATACCCGGCCACCAAAAGGTCCATTCCAAGAAGTCAATAGTTCTCTTCGTACCTGGGTGTCCTAAGGATTTGGAGGATAGACCCCATTCCAGTACCTTCCTACGAAAGGGAGGTGCAGTAAACAAACGACCCTCTGGGACTTCGAGACCTTCAGGCATGTGGGACTAGTTCTGCACAATCCTCTCCAGGGAATCAAACGAGTTGGCGGAGATTACGCATGCTGGGGGAAGTATGGTCTCCTATTGATCCTCCGTCTTGTCCTCTACCAGGAACTGACGGGAGAGGGCGTCCGCTTTTACATTCTTAGATCCGGGTAGGTATGAAATGATAAAGTTAAAATGGGGGGGAAAAGAGACCATCAGGCTTGTCGAGCCCCTAGGCGTCAAGCGCTTTCAATGTACAGCAGATTTTTGTGGTCAGTTAATAAGGTAACAGGGTTTTCCGTACCTTCGGAAGGTATCTCCAGTCCTCTAATGTCATTTTGATGGCTGGAAGTTCCCGGTTACCTACGTCACAGTTCAGTTCGGCCGAAGAAAATTTCTTTGAAAAAAATGCGCATGGATGAAGTCTGGCTTGTGGGGTCTGCCTCTGTGAAAAGATAACTCCTGCCCCGACATCAGATGCATCCACTTCTAGCGTGAAAGGCAAGTTGGGGTCCAGGTGTACGAGGATGGGTGTAGAGACGAAGGCGGTCTTTAGGTGATTGAAGGCTTGAGTAGCCGCAGAGGACCATGAGGCGGGATCCGCACCTTTTTGAGTTAGGGCTGTAATGGGTGGTACTACCGAGGAGAAATTCTGAATGAATCTGCGGTAGTAATTCACGAATCCTAGGAAGCGCTGTATGGCTCTTAAGGTTGTGGGACGAGGCCAATCTAGAACCGCTTTTACTTTAGCTGGATCCATAGCAAGTCCAGTGTTAGAGATAATGTATCCCAAGAATGTCGAAGAGGTTTGGTGGTACCGACACTTCTCTAGTTTAGCGAACAGGTGGTTCTCTCGTAGGCACAGAAGTACTTGCGTAACATGAGCCGTATGTTCCTGTATGGATTTATAGAAGATCAGAATGTTGTCCAGATAGACTACGACATATTGGTTGAGGAGGTCTCTGAAAATGTAATTGACGAAATCTTGGAATACGGCTGGAGCTTTGCAAAGGCCGAATGGCATAACGAGGTACTCGTAATGGCCGTCCTGGGTGTTGAAGGCCATCTTCCATTCGTCGCCCTAGCAAATCCTTACGAAGTTATAAACTCCTCGTAGGTCTAATTTGGTGAAGATGGTAGCCCACTGTAGACGAGCGAAGAGGTCGGAGATCAGAGGTAGGGGGTACTGATTTTTGATGGTGATCTTATTGAGACCTCGGTAATCGATGCAGGGATGAAGGGATCCGTCTTTCCTCTTAATGAAAAAGAACCCTGCTCCTGCGGGGGAAGAAGATTTACGGAGGAATCCCTTCTGCAGGTTCTCCTGTATATACTCCCTCATGGCGTTGGTTTCTGGAAGAGAGAGCGGGTAGGAGCATACCCTGGATGGTACCGAGCCAGGCAACAGATCAATGGGGCAATCAAACGACCAATGGGTTGGTAGTGCCTCAGATTGTGCCTTGTCAAAGATGTCCCGATATTCTGTATAGAGCTCAGATAGGTTTATCTTCTCCGCTCCCGGTGCAGAAACCCCACATAATCTTTTGGTGGAAATGACGCAGTTGTTAGAGCAATGAGGACTCCATTGGAAAGATTCTACGTCAGTCCAGTCTATCTGTGGGTTGTGTAGCTGTAGCCAAGGAAGACCAAGGATCACATTGACCGAAAGGGTATGGATAGCATCCAGCTGAATCCACTCCGTGTGATCCTCTTCTGTCTGTAATTGGAAAAGAACGGTCTGAAGGGAGATAAATGCCGGTTGTAGAGGCCGACTGTCAATGGCATCCAGACCAATAGGGTGCTCCTTACGAACGAGGGGAATTTTGTTTCTCTCTGCAAATGCCTGATCAATGAAATTACCCCCCGACCCGGAATCCAGAAAGGCCTGTGTAGTGGTGTGGAAATTAACGCCGGTTAATGTAACGGGGACTAGGATCCTAGTTGGCATTATTTTGGTAGGGGAAGCAGATAGTGTTCCCAGTGTGATTCCCTTGATCTTCACTGGGACTTGGCGTTTCCTGATTTCTGACGACAATTGAGTATTTGGTGTCCGAGGTTGCCACAGTACAGGCAAAGTCCGGCACTGCGTCGGCGTAGTTTCTTGATGGAGGAAAGCTTGTTGCCACCGAGTTGCATGGGTTCCTCGGTATCCGGCGTCGGTGGTTCGGCCGTGCCACTGTAGAAAGTGTGGGATCTAGGGGTACCTTGCAGGTGCCGGGTTCTCTCGGATATCCTCTCCTACAATCGCTGGTCCACCCGGATACGCAGAGCGATGAGTTCCTCAAGATTCGTGGGGTGTTCCTGTACGGCCAGTTCGTCTTTTAGGGACTCTGAAAGGCCTTGCCAGAAGTCGGCCGACAGCGCTTCATCGTTCCATCTGGTCTCAGTGGTTATGGTGCGGAACTGAAGGGCATATTGAGCGATGGGGCGGTTACCCTGTGAGATGTACAACAAGGAAGAAGCAGCAGTTACCTTGCGTCCAGGCATATCGAAGACTCTACGGAACTCCCGGGTGAAACGTGTGATATCACTGGTGAGGTCGGATCTCAGTTCCCAGATGGGTGAAGCCCAGGCCAGGGCATCATCTGTAAGTAGTGAGATAATACATGCCACCCTAGATCTTTGAGAGATGAATCGAGAGTGCATGAATTCAAATTGTATAAAACACTGGTTCAAAAAAACGCGGCACTCGTTAGGGTCGCCACCATAGCGATTGGGCGTAGGCAAGCGTGGTTCGGTAGTTATGGTCAAGGAAACGGGGTGAGAACCGAGGCAGCAGCTCCGGAAGTGCTCGGGTAAGAAGAGAAGTTTGTGTCCGGTCAGTGAAGGATTGGATGGTCTGTTGCAGCAAGTCCATGCACTGATTGTTTTGTTTCAGATATTTCTCTATCTTGGAAAACATGCTGGCGTGCTTGCTCAAGACTCGCCCCACCTTGGCGGGGTCCATGTTTGTGGTTCTGAGCATACTGTAACAAAGTGCTCACCAGAAACAGAGCAGGCCCGCGGGACCGAGGTGTGGATTGTGAAGACACTAACTCCAGCCGCGAGGACGCGCCCAGAATGTAGATTGGTAGTGGGTAGCTGGGTCGGGTTAGAGAGGTCAGAGTTGTAGAAGGTACTTGCCGTGATCAGGGTTGGAGAGGTGCGGATCGTCATTGGTAAAGCCAGGGTCAGGAGCAGAGAGGTACGGAGTCCAGGCAATAGCCAAGATCAGACACAGAGAAACACAGGCACTAGGAAGCAAGGTACAAGGCAGGCAGGGATGCAGTAAGCACATCGTACTGAATGAAATCTTATGCTCAGCCATCTACAAGGGGCTGACTGAGCATATATACTACCAGGAACCAATGGGAAGCCAGCAGGGAAGAACCTCAGCAGTAAGTGGTTGTGTGATAGGTGTGGGAGGAGTCCGGAAGGGACGTGGTATGTACCAGAGAGGCTAGGCTCCATTTTTCTGTGTGCGTGCACCATCCATTTAACACCTTTAGTCATAAATCACATACTGCACACGGGGGAAGGATAGGCTTCAGTCAGATACATTCCAGGATGCACTGTTTTTAGATATAGCCTAGACTCCAGCCGCTATTCTTCTGTTGGGCCCTCAAAGTATAAGTCCTGTTAGGTACAGGCACTGTGAAGTGTAAATTCTCTCACGAAGGCCTAGCTTGCTATTGCAGCCTGGATGCATTGTTACTGTATTCAGGGGCGGGCCTAACAACAAACTCAGAGTGTCATCCTGGGGAGGATACTGGTTGGATCACATGCAGTTAATGTGATGCCTTTCAGTATCAGACCTGCCTTGTTATGGGGCAGGGTTACAAGCCCATCACCTGGGGATATACTGACACTCTCCCAGAAGTCAGGGCTCACTACCCTCCCCCTGTGGAGTGGGTAACATCTACCCTATCCCAGAAAGGGGATAAAGGAGGAGCTGAGGAGGACTATATGGGCCTAAAGTCTGGGGTTTCCCTGTCAGGGATTGAGGAAGCTGTGACTTCTGTTTTGATGACAATAAAGATTCATGGAACCATCCCCCTGTGTGGATCAATGTCTGGGTCGCCAAGAAGTTGCCAGCATAGACCATCCTGGTCATCTCAGGATCCTCGCTGGGTGGAGGCGCTGAGATGAACCAACCTGAAAACCTGTTCTGATGTCTCCCCACACCACCGCGGAGTGCTCAGAGCGTTTTCTGTCGCCTTTTTCACCCACCATAACTTAAAATGTATGGTAAACCTACCCAGCCTAGAAATATTTCAAAGCAAGTATAAACCAACCTCACACTGATGATACCCATGAAGGTTGAAACATGTATGTGAGTGGTTTGCACTTGCTTTGCTAGTCCCATGCTGTGTTTAAAAGCTGTGTGAACGGAGAAACATCAGCTTAAATGGGCTCCATGTGAATGGATATTCCAAGCAAAAGGTGACACATTGTGTGCTCATTTGCATGTCATTTCCCAGAATCCCTTGCTGCAGTGGGAGCACTGTATGCGAGGTGATAATGGTTGAAAGGCAGGGTTGCAGACCTGTCTAAGACATGTGAATGTGCTCACAAGTGATATTCTTTATTGGAGATATATATCTATATATTAGGTGCACCTCTCTCTCTCTCTTTTTCTTTCTTTCTCTCTCACTCTTTCTTCTCTCTCTTTCTCCTGTGCTTCCTCTAGCGAAGTGTGTGTATAACTGCTGACAGTCATCTTCAGAGGAGCAATTAGCCCTGGTCCTGCAGTGGGCAACTTTAACACCAAAAAATGTATGGGTTCATTACTTCAATCTACCCTTTCTATTTTTGTAAGTATATATAGCACCCCCCCCCCCATCCCTGCTGGGAGATCTTGCTAAAGCTACAGGTGTCATGGTGCTTGTTACCTGTGAGGATTCAATAGACTGTAGGCTCAGGCAGGGCTATATAAAACAGGATCCTCTATTGTCACATCCACTGCAGGTGTTATTACAGCGAATGCATAGGGTTTTAGGATAGGTCCCAGTCCTTTGGATGGTACCGGCCTTCTCGCAGTCTTGAGGCCTGGCACTCTGTTCAGATCTTTGGCTGCTGTCAGCACCAGGAGGGGCTGAAGGGCACGTCTCTATCCCTAGAGGAAGAGACTAGAACTGCATGTCTCAACCCCAGGAGGGGGAGACCTGGACTGACTATATTTTAGAACACTTCCTCCCTACGGCTACGCTTATAGTGCCGGCGACAGCGACGCGACGACAACGTCAGGCTGCGGTTGCTGGAAAAATCAAATTGAGATGACTTCCAGCGATCACGACCAAACCGTCGCTCCGTCGCATTGCGCTTACTATAAGCACACGCGACGGCGGCAATACATTTGTTTTGACGCGGCGTCGCTGTTGCCGGCACTATAAGCGTAGCCCAATGCACAGAGGGGGAGGGCACAAGGTCTGCACCATGATTGGCTACACACAGACCCAGTTCACCTCCACCCCTGTGACTCAGAGGCAGCATGAGGGGGGGGGGGAGGTAAACCCCAAAGGATAGCCTGCCACTGCCTGTAGCTATTAGGACATACATGACAGGAGGCAGAAAGTATAACCTGGACCAGCCATGACTACATACAGTTAGGTCCGGAAATAATTGGACACTGATACAAGTTTTGTTATTTCGGCTGTGTACCAAAATTAATTCAAGTTACAGTTAAATGATGAATATGGGCTTAAAGTGCAGTTTATCATCTTTAATTTGAGGGTATTCACATCCAAATTGGAGAAAGGGTTTAGGAATTACATCTCTTTAATATGTAGCCCCCTCTTTTTCAAGGGACCAAAAGTAATTGGACAATTGACTCAAAAGCTGTTTCATGGACAGGTGTGGGCTATTCCTTCGTTATTTCATCATCAATTAAGCAGGTAAAAGGTCTGGAGTTGATTCCAGGTGTGGCATTTGCATTTTGAAGCTGTTGCTGTGAACCCACAACATGCGGTCAAAGGAGCTCTCAATGCAAGTGAAACAGGGCATCCATAGGCTGCAACAACAAAAAAAAATTCATCAGAGAGATAGCAGGAACATTAGGAGTGGCCAAATCAAAAATTTGGTACATTCCGAGATAAAAAGAACGCACTGGTGAGCTCTGCAACACAAAAAGGCCTGGACGTCCATGAAAGACAACAGTGGTGGATGATCGTAGGATCCTTTCCATGGTAAAGAAAACCCCCTTCACAACATCCAGCCAAGTGAAGAACACTCTCCAGGAGGTAGGCATATCATTATCTAAGTCTACCATAAAGAGAAGACTTCACAAGAGCAAATAGAGGGTTCACCACAAGGTGCAAACCATTCATAAGCCTCAAGAATAGAAAGGCCAGATTAGACTTTGCCAAACAATATCTTAAAAAGCCAGCCCAGTTCTGGAACAGCATTCTTTGGTCAGATGAAACTAAGATCAACCTGTACAAGAATGATGGGAAGAAAAAAGTATGGAGAAGGCTTGGAACGGCTCATGATTCGAAGCATACCACATCATCTGTAAAACACGGTGGAGGCAGTGTGATTGCATGGGCATGCATGGCTTATAATGGCACTGGGTCACTAGTGTTTATTGATGATGCGACAGAAGACAAAAGCATCCGGATGAATTCTGAAGTGTATAGGGATATAATGTCTGCTCAGATTCAGCCAAATTCAGCTAAGTTGATTGGACTGCCCTTCACTTTAAAGATGGACAATGACCCAAAACATACTGCGAAAGCAACCCAGGAGTTTTTTAAGGCAAAGATGTGGAATATTCTGCAATGGCCGAGTCAATCACCTGATCTCAACCCGATCGAGCATGCATTTCACTTGCTGAAGACAAAACTTAAGGCAGAAAGACCCACGAACAAACAACAACTGAAGACAGCTGCAGTAAAGGCCTGGCAAAGTATCACAAAGGAGGAAACCCAGCATTTGGTGATGTCCATGCTTTCTATTCTATACTTCTATTGCATCTCGGTTGTTTCATTTCAAATCCATTGTGGTGGCGTACAGAGACAAAATTATGAAAATTGTGTCAGTGTCCAATTATTTCTGGACCTAGCTGTATATTATTGTGGTTTCCACAGAGTGGCATTTTAGGGAACTTGTTACATTGGCAGCAGTGAGGCACAGCAGAATCCATTAAAACCCAGTAAAACATGGACCACAAAACTCACACAACTTTCATTAATAATAGCATAATCATTGTTTATTTTAATAGTGTCCTTGACAGACTCATATCCTCAACAATTTACACGAAGTTCAGTCCCTTCCCACGTCACCAGGATGTGGCAGAACAACTAAGGCCTCGGACATGGTCAAAAAGACCGTGCTGAGGCGCGCTGAGGGGAAACATTATCCCTATCAGCGCGGCTTTAGACGGTGCTTCCGCAGGCGTGTGGAAATGCAGGAGACAGGCAAGTTTAAATTTTGCCGCTCATGCAAGTGCAGGGCCGGTCACGTGACTGCCAGAAGCCAATGGCAGTCCGTGACGTCGGCGCCGTGGCGCGCTATCCCTGCCTCCCGAAAGCCTCCCATCCGGCACACAAGCGCGCTCGCTGACGCTCATGCAAGTCTGGGACAAAACATATGTAGGGGGGGGAAATCCCATTCATTTCAATGGGAATTTATATTTTTTACATGATTAATATACTGCAGTTTTTGCCTTTAACTTGCACCACGTTTGCTTTAATAAATAAATAAATAACTCCCATAAAGTGTTTTGTTTCTGTACTTTCTCCCCCACCTATCCCGCCATATTGATTGTGTATAACTACTGAGACATAGCATTACACAGGCATTTCAGCGCTAGCTCCGCCCACTCCCCCAGCCTTTGTTGACAGGCACTTGTCTCCACCAACCAGCAGGCTGTTCTCTTGCTGCCTGGCAGTGCCAGTGACGTCACCTCCCGATTTAGAACGTTGCCCGGGATCCGCTGCACTTTCCGAGCGTGCGAGGGCTGCCGGGCTGGTTTTCTTGCACGAATCTGAGGCATGTCGCTGGCGGCCGGCGTGATCCGTCGGCTGGATGAGATCGTGGTGAACCGGATCGCGGCCGGGGAGGTCATACAGAGACCCGGCAATGCAATCAAGGAGATGATCGAGAACTGGTAATAACTTTGTTGTTGTGTGTCACGCCATAACACGTGCAATAGAACAGTCTTTTTTTTGTGCCAAATATATAATTGTTTAGACAAACTAAAAGTGATCAATTCCTACAACATTATGGTCATTTCTCAAATCGGCCACGGATCTTAAAGATGCTGTAATAAGCTAAGGAGTTTCAACCAAAGCCAATAAAGCACGCTTCAGTTCACACTGACACACAGGCAAAAGTACAATAGGTACATGTGGTTTCATACCCTTTGAGTGTGCCAAGACGTAGCTCCTACAGTATGTCATGAGTTCTGGCACCCATGGTTACTCGTGACATAGTAGCTACGTAACAAAAATGCTCGTTATCTAAGGCCTCGGTCCCGCTGCGCTCGTTGGCGCGGGCGGCCATGTCGCGAGTTCCCCACCAGCAGGGGAATCCTCGCGAGCCGGTCCCGGTCCCCCCTGGCTGCACAGCTGACTACACGCTGTGGCGCGTCAGCCGCTGGAGACACCAGAGAATGGTGTTTCCTAGCGTTGACGCGTGACGTGTGTGGCTGTGAGCCAATGGGGAGGGGAGGCTGCGGGAGGAGGCGAGGCTTAGGGGAGCGGGGAGGAGTGTGGAGTGAAAGCAGGTGAGTGCCTGTCTGTGTGTGTGTCTGAGTGCGTGCGTGCGTGCCTGTCTGTGTGTATATGTGTGTGCCCGAGTGCGTGAGTGCCTGCCTCTGTCTGTGTGTGTGTATGAGTGCGTGAGTGCCTGCCTGTGTGTGCGCGTGTATGAGTGCGTGAGTGCCTGCCTGTGTGTGTGTGTGCGCGTATGAATGAGTGCCTGCGTGTGTGTGTTTAAACTTACTTTCCAGCTCCAGCCCGAGTCCGTGGAGGGAGGGGGGGGAAGAGTAGCGGGTCCCTCCGCTCAAGCCACGCCCCCCTCCCTGTCAAACCGCCCACCTCCCGCTCCCTACAGACCGCATATCGCGGTCTGTGTATCTCAGGGCACCGCCTGTCAGCAGTGCGGGTGCGCTGACTCTGGGAGCGGGGCCTTAGCCTAAGGCTGGGGCCATGGTACTGCAGACAGTGCGTAAGCGAACAGACTGCCTTAAGGGGGCGTGTGCGTTCAAGCTCCGCCCCCCCAGTCAGGCCGGTCCCAGTTACTACCTTGTCGCACACCTTTCCCCAGCGGTGCGCGACAGGTTTTCAGGCAGGGAAATTTAAACTCATAGTTTGCGACGGAGGCGTGGCCACACCCCCACCGGCGGTTCAGCCAATGAGGGCGAACCAGCTGCGTGAGGTCATGGCCACCCCACTGCCACGCCCCCTCCCGTCGCAAATGCTCCCGCTCTCCCCCAGAACGCAGATAGCGGTGCTGTACACGCCCCCCCCTGCCGGGTGCGCGTGCTACTGTGCTGAATGGGGACTCACCTTAAGTATTCGCGTCCATGTGGCGTGAGGGAGGGGGCGTGCGTTGCGCAAGAAATCAGTTCAAACTGATTTCTTGGCGCGACAGGCCAGTCACGTGAGCGGTTCGCCCAATGAGGGCGAACCAGCTCTGTGACGCCCCTAGGCACAGCCCGTCCAAAATGGCCAGAGAAACCACTCGCTTCATCACAGCCTCCGCGCGGGCGAAGGCACCATGTTTGGGGAGACAGAGTGGAGGTGTGCGTGATGCCTTGAGGCATCAGTTAAATTTGATTCCACGACGGCAAGGTCACGCGAGCGGATCGCCCAATCAGTGCGAACCATCTCCATGATGACACGCCTCCCCATCGCGTCTAGCATGGCCACAGAAAGCGCCCGCTGAAACGTGGGTGACGTCACGCGTATGGAGGGGGAATTGGCCACCTTATTAGTTACTGTTCATCTTCAAACTCATCTTTTTCAAACACAGGAAAGCAAATCCGCTTTAACAGGAGGCAAATAAGTAAAACGGTTACTTTAAGGTGATTGAGTGTTTCTAATTCTACATCCAATTAAACTAGTAAATTTGCATTTGTTTTACTAGCAGGAAAAACCTCCAGGGAGGAAAGTGGAGCACTGCGCAGGGACAAAATGCAGGACCGGCACACCAATACTAAAGAAACTGGTTTATTGATCGACTAGGTGAGACACCAACAGCATAGCAACCACCCACTCTGACGCGTTTCGGGCTAGGCCCTTTGTCAAAGAAAGGGCCTAGCCTGAAACGCGTCAGAGTGGGTGGTTGCTATGCTGTTGGTGTCTCACCTAGTCGATCAATAACCCAGTTTTTTTAGTATTGGTGTGCCAGTTCCTGCATTTTGTCCCTGCGCAGTGCTCCACTTTCCTCCCTAGAGGTTTTTCCTGCTATTGATCTTCTATCAAGTTGGATGCACGCTTTGACGGAGTTCCTGTTGTTCACCTTCACTTCCTACAATAGTGAGTGTACTCTGGTATTGTCCTGCTGCATACTGTTAGTGTTACCTATATGCTCTGTGGCTTTATCTGAGTGTGGTTGGTTAAAAGGTGACACTCTACCT
This sequence comes from Ascaphus truei, assembly GCA_036426205.1. NCBI lineage: Eukaryota > Metazoa > Chordata > Amphibia > Anura > Ascaphidae > Ascaphus > Ascaphus truei. The sequence goes on along the minus strand of WSYH01000859.1, from coordinate 121,888 downwards.
TTGGTAATTGTGTCTCCCCAGTACCCTATAAATCCCACTTTAATGATTTAAGCCGGTTAAGATGGCAGCCACTTATTCATGAGCTAAAGGATTCAACTACACTGTATATCAGTATTTTCATTATGTACATTTGAGCAGCTACATAAGGACTTATATACCCAGGATCAAGATTGTTATTATCCAGTCTATATGGGATCTATTGGATGAACTATTATGTGACTGTGATTTGTTTCTGTTGCACCGTGGATGGACTTTATGTCCTTTGTTTCTCTCTAAAATTTGTTTTACTAAGTGGGACTGCCCCTTTAATATGTAAGTGTTCTGCGATGGTAAAATCAGTATGTTGGTATTTTATTCCTAATGGTTTTGAATCTTTCCCTAGAAAATGTATTTCCCTCGATTCCCATCTTAATTTGGCAAATCTATTTGAGTGATGGCTATTCTTGTTGTATAGCAGGGCGGAACATCACTTAATTCAGTTTATAGAGGTACATTTGATACACAGTAAGGTACCATGTTCCGAGTTACCTTAGCCAATAACTAACATTAACAACCTGGAATCACATTTTTACGATCATAGCGTTTAATTACAAATATCCATTTTGTTACAGTTTAGATGCCAAATCAACCAGCATCCAGGTGACCGTAAAAGAAGGTGGGATGAAATTAATCCAGATCCAGGACAATGGAACTGGAATTAGGGTATGTGTTCCTTTGCTCACTGTTTGTGATGGTAGATTTATCAAAGACCTCCATGGGGGAGGGGGTGTAGGGGAGAGACTCCTGGAAAGCATCTGATTTAAGTGTTGCATGTGAGGAAATTTGGTGGCATCTGTGAAATGGCAAGGCTGGCCTCACAATGTTAAAATGTGTAAAGATTTGTACTGTACTGTATAGGAGTTTGAAATGCATGATGAAGATTGAGAATTGGGCCTGAGACTAAAAAGAAGGAAAAGCTGTTAAGTACAACTCCCAAAGCCTTAGTAAGGCACAGATACCTATATCTAGCTACAGCAAATAAAAATAGCCCTTGTGAGCACATTCACATGTCTCAGACAGGTCTGCAACCCTGCTTTTCCCCATTATCTCTTAGCATACAAGGCTTCCACTGCAACTATGGATTCTGGGAAATGACATGAAAATTAGCACAGTGTGTCAAATGTCTGCTTCTTGTGCATTTTAACATGGAACCCTAATAAGCTTATAAACTATTGGAAATATGTTTTTATGCTGTGCATTGCAATTTATTTAAAAAAAAAAAATAGCAACATCATGATATAAAAACATCAGCATTTTGGTCTCCAATGTTTGACATGATGTTGCGGTAACTTTTTTTTTGTAACTTATACTTTGTTAGATTTTTAGCAACACAAAAAAAGGAAGGGATACAGAAAGTAGAAAGGAGGTTGTGGGGGGGGGGGGGGAGTACCACATTGTTAACAAACATATACAGGCAGTCCTCGTTTTACAACGCTTCGTTTTACAACGAATGGCTTATCCAACGCTATGCAATACATACCTATGTTCATTTTTACAACGCCAAAACGGCTTATCCAACGCTCTTACGACGCTTTTCAAAGTTGTTTATGTGTATATAATATATATATTATACTATATAATATATTATATTTTTATATTATATTATATATTATGATATATTATATATATAATACAGTATATGCACTATATAATTTATGTGTGTGCTGCATATCTTATTGTCTGCGTAAAATATTTGGTGTATTTTAGCATTAAAAATGCCTTCAGGAAACGGAACCTTTCATTTAAACAGTGTTCCTATGGGAAAACATGTTTCGCTTTACAACGTTTCGCTATCCAACGCCATTTTGGGTAACGCATTGTGTCGGATAACCGAGGAATGTCTGTATAACATTTTCCAGTCAGCAACAACACCCACAACACAACCTCTTTACCCACATCGATTCAAAAATTATTTGACCGATTTTTTTTTTTTTTCCCCCCAATGAATACAAGGGATCACATATCTTATGACATTTTCTTTTATAATGCCTTACATAGGCTGTTAATCTTTCTATTGATTGGACCTCATATACTCTTATAATAATCTCTCTCCTAGAGAGGGGTTGAGTCTTTTTCCAGGCCCCTGCGATTGTGCGCCTTGCGGCGGTGAGAATATGTGATAATAGTTTACTTGTACTTTTGGTTTAAATTTTCCAAGGGTTTCCCCAGGACCATTGTAAGTGGGTGTAGGGGGATCCTCATCCCAATAGTCTCCCAAATCAAATTCTGCACTATTACCCAAAATCTCTGTATCTTTGGACAGAACCACCAGATATGAGCCACATCTCCTATACCACCACAGCCTCTCCAACAGAGATTTGTAGATTTGACTCAACCGTTGGGGTGTCGGGTACCATCTAAAAACAACTTTATAACTATTCTCTCTTGAAATTGTGCAAATAGATGTATTCGTTCCATTGTCCAAAATATCTTTCGTCTTCCCAAGAGATCTCTAACTGGAAATCCTGAGCCCCATTGATCGATATAATGGTGGGTGAGGGAGGCGTTAATTTCCTGAGAAATAAGGACTTGATATAAAGTTGATGAGTCCCCTTTGATAATTTTCATTTCTACATAGCTCCTCAAATACAGAGCTATCTAGAAAAGACTAGGGGACAGCTGCCTAACATAATGGCAAATTGAAGAAATCTGAACACCTCAAAGCCTGTAAAAAAATATTTCTTGACAAAATTCCCGAAAGTTAACAATTTACCTTTTTAAATATCAAATCGCCCACATCTCTATATTCTTAGTCTTCCATCCACCAAAAGTAGTGGTAAACCATTCCGGAACAAAATCATGGTTATCGAAAATGGGTGTGCATCTCGAGGGGTTTGATGCTCTCTGATATTGAGATTTAGCCCTTTGCCAAATCTTGAGGGAGAATCTTATTACTGCCGAATCATAAAGATCTGGGCTAGAGTGTTTTATTGGTTTATTGTTCCATAGAAGAGCCGATAATGCCGCTGAGCTACTAAATATATTTTCTAAATCTACCCACCTATATTGGTATTTCTGGGAATGCAATAAATAATCTTTTTCAAATGAGAGGCTAAATAATATTTCTTTATATCCGGGATCGCTAGTCCTCTTCTTTCTGTAGGTGCGAGCATGACTGATCTTGCAACTCTTGGCCTTTTTGATACCCCATGTAAACTGCATTATCTTGTTCTATAAATCCCTTATATATTTTATCGGAATAGCGACCGGAAGTGTCTGAAAATAATGTAGTAATTTCGGGAGAATGTTCATCTTAACTGATATAATACGGCCCATCCGAGGTATTTGATGGCCATTTCATAATAAAAAATCCCATTTGATTCTTGTAAAAAGCTCTGGGTAGTTATATTTATAAAACGATTGATAATTATTTTTTGTGAGAAAAATCCCTAGATATTTCAGTCTTGCTTTTATTCCAATGATAATTGAAATTAAATTTAATTAATTTTACTTCAGTGTCTGACAGAGTTAGATTTAATGCCTCTGACTTTAGAGAAATTAATTGTGTAACCTGAAAGAGAGCCAAACTTTAGCACTTCTTGTAGATTTAGAAGAGAAGTCAAGGGATTGGAAACTGTCAGAATAATTTCATCAGCAAACAAAGATAATTTGAAAATTTCCGCTCCGATTCTAATATCCTGTATATTAGGGTTTTTCTAATTCTGGGCAAAAGGCTCAATCGTTAACGCAAAAAGTAAAGGAGATAAAGGGCAGCACTGCCTAGTACCATTTCCAATTTTAATTTGATTTTAACTTCCCTCTCGGCATTTTAAAAAAAAAATAGCTGTTGGTGAGTCATATAGGGCCTGAACCCCTTTCAGAAATGGGCTGGAGGAACCGAACGCTTGCATAGTTCTGTCCAGAAAATCCCATTTGATTCTGTCGAACACTTTTTCGGCATCTAAACTCCGTAACATCGCTTTGGGTCTAGAGAAATGCATATAATCTATAATATTAATAATCTTGCACGTATTATCCGTGGCTTGACGCTTACTTATAAAACATACCTGATCATTATGTATTAGGCGGGAAAGAATTGGATTTAATCTATTCGCTAGTATTTTGCTATACATTTTTACATCTGTATTAAGAAGTGAAATGGCCCTATAACGTGCGCAACTCATTGGATCTTTACCTTCTTTAGGTATCACTACCAAATTTGCTTTAGACATTTGCATAGGAATCTGGTTACCATTTAAAAAACTGTTGAACATATCTAGGATGTGCGGAGCTAGAATTCCAAAATATTTTTTATAATATAAATTTGAGAATCCGTCTGGACCTGGAGCTTTTGAGGGTTTCAAACCTTTAATAACATCTCTTAAGTATAATATTTATTTTAGCATTGAGACCCTCCAGCTCTTTCTGTGGACAACTTTGGAAAGTCACAAGCCTGTAAATAGCTATCTATTTGGTCCATAGATGCTCTATTAAAATTATGGTCTGATGAATCCAAATGATACAAATTATTATAGTATTTAGAAAACTCCTCTGCAATTTGGAAAGGGTTATGCATAATTTCCCCATTACCCCGTCTTATCGCTGAAACTTGCATTTAAGATTTAACCCCCTCTTAACTTATTTGCGAGCAACTTATCTGCTTTATTTACCTTCTCATCGTAGGTCTGACGAGCCCATTTTAACATTTTTGAAGTGAAACTTCTTTAGTGGCACCTCATTCGAACTGGGGCAAAAATGGATTGTGGAGACAGAAATTAAACGGATGTGACGTCAGTGCTGGCAGTTGAGGCCGGGCTGTGTTCTGGCTCAGCCCGACCCCAACACTGACATCCCAACCGCTCAAAAAATCAGATGCGGCGGCGGCACCGCCGCCCCTGATGGCCGCCGCACCCCCCACACGGCCGCTGACATATCGCCGCCGGCGCTGCTCCTAACGGCCGCCGTTCCCCGCTTGCTGCCCGCTGCCATGCCGCGCATGCGCTGTTGTGATGGCTAACTAACCCCTCCCCTCAGCCCCGGCCGCTCCAGCACATGCGTGCCGCCATTCCCCCCAGATGCATTGCTGCAGCGGCTCCCCGGGGGGCTGGAGGCCGCTGACCCGGCTGCCGGAGGAAGCCAACACCAATGGCTGCGGGGTCTGCGTGCTGCGCAATTGTGCTGCCATCGGGGGCGATTGAACGTCCGCCATTGCCGCTCCCAGTGATGGCGGCAGAAGAGCTGTTGGTGTTTGCTGTGCAAGGGAATGCGTCCCCCACAGCACCATCGGGCTGGAAGGGAAGGGGGGGATTTGCGGAGGGGGGGGGGGTGGAAGAGGAGGAAGAGCACCCCACACGCATTTCCGTTCTGTAAGCCCATTGTGGCCCCGTACCTCCGCCGGCTGTGAGAGGAGGAGCCGCTGCTCAGCCTCTCTCCTCCCTACCTCCGCTTCCCCTTCCCTGTGTCCCGCTGACTGAGCGCCGCCGGGGCCGGAGGAGGAGAGGAGCCCCGGCGCCGCTCCTAACGGCCGCCAATTCCCGCCACACGCTCGCTGTGCTGTCAGCATATGCCTCACGGCTCCTGCTCCAGTAACGCGGGAAGCGGTGTGGGTTATTGTGGTTTGAGCTTGCCGCTTCCCACGCAGCACTGCCGGAGGGGGACCCTCTTAAGCAAGGGGGGGAGAAGCGAGAGAAAGTAGGAGACCTCAGCAGAAAAACATGGGTACCGCAGTTGGGGGATGAGGGGGTGGGGGTGGAGAGAGAGGTCAGGAGACTCAGCCAGAGCCCCGGGTCTGCAGCTGGGGGGGGGGGGGGTCTGGAGAGGGAGTCAGGAGGTGAGGGGGCAGACAAAGAAGAGACACACACATACACACAGACTGACACATAAACACACACACACACACTGACTGCACAAAAACACACACAGACGACACACAACACACTGACTGACACACACTGACACACACACAGACGGACTGACACAACACACACGACTGACACACACACACTGAACTGACACAAACACGACTGCACACCCCACACTGACTGACAACACCCACAACACACTACTGACACACAAACACACCGACTGACACACACAACACCACACTGATGACCACACACACATGACGACACACACACACACCTGATGACACACCTGACTGACTGACTAAACACAACACACACACACTGATGACAAACCCACACACACACAACCCACTGAATGACGACACCACACTGACTGACACAAACACTGACTGACACAACACAACTGACTGACACACACCACTGACTGACACACACATACTGACACACACACTGACCTGACTGACACACACGCACAACACACACACACAAACACACAATGATGAATACACATGACTGACACACAACAAGACACACACAGGACACACATACACACAATGAACACACACACAACAACACACCAAAAACATTGACACACATACACCACACTGACACACACACATACACACCCTGCTGGACACACCAACACAACTGACACACATATTATAACACACACACACACCCACTGCCATTGACCAACAATACACCACACTGACACAACAAACACCACTTGACTGACACACACACACACACCACCACTGACGACCACATACACACACACACACACACACACACACACATACTGACACACAACACATGACGACACACACACACACACTGACTCACACACACACACACACACACACTGACTGACACACAAACACACACTGACACACACACACACACTGACTGCACACACCCACATACTGACCCACAACACACTGACTGACACAACACACACACTGACTGGACACACACACAACACACACTGAGACACACAACAACACACACGACTGACACAACAACACACCACAGACTGACACACACACAAACCCACATGATGGACACACACACTGAATCGACTGACCACACAAACACGACCAATGACCGAATGACACACGGAACTGACTGACACACACATACAGACACACACTGACACACATACACACACACTGACTGACACACAGACACAACACACACTTGACACAACATACCACACACACACACTGACTGACACACAAACACAAACACTCTGACTCACATATATACACCACACACACACACACACACACACACACTGCCTGACACACATATACACACACACTGACACACATACACACACACTCTGACTGACACACACACACACACACACACACACTGACTGACACACATACACACACACACACACACACACACACTGACTGACACACATACACACACACGCACACACTGACTGACACACATACACACACACGCACACACTGACTGACGCACACACACATGCACACTGACTGACGCACATACACACACACACACACAAACACACACTGACTGACACACATACTGACTGACACACGCAGTCACACGCACACACGAGGAATTCACGCTTATTGCAAATACAGGGGATGTGTGCCAAGCACGCACGTTCTAAGTCCAAATTTATTTGTGTTTTGTCAATGAAATTGTATTTTGATTTTTAATTAAAACATCACAAACACAAATACAATTTCTGTGACAAAAGTGAAAGAAGTTTCACTTACTATGCGCGTGCACAGCACACACAGCTTTTTTTCTGTGTCCTCCAATCTTAGTCTATGTAATTCCTCTCTGGCCTGGTGTAGAAGTTTATACATTTTCCTGCATGGGCGTTTTTTATGTTCCTGTTCTAACTCCATTATTTTTGCCAATAACTTTCCCTGATTAAGGGTTGTAACGCTTATTTTTTTTTCCTATATGAAGCTATTGAAATAAATTAACCTCTAATAGAGACTTTGTGGGCTTCCCAGAGAATGGTAGGGTTTTCAACTAAACCTTTAATTTAATAATCTACCAATAAATTCCCTATCTCCTCGTCAATCCCAGTCGGATTCAGAAGTGAATCATTTAGACGCCATTGAAAAAACTTGGGTCTAATAAAAGGGTGTTTCAGGACCAACTCCACTGGGGCGTGGCCCGACCATGTTATAGGGCCTATATTTGTCTGGGTGACTCGGTCCAAAAGCTCTGCGGAGACAAATATATAGTGGATTCTTGTATAAATATCATGAGGGGGAGACTAAAATGTATAGTCTCTTTGGTTTTTATTCTTAGTGCGCCAAGCATCTTCTAGCATAAATAATTTGGTGAGTTTCCTAAAACTTCTTGATTTGTAGAGCACATCATCAATTTTTGATTAGGCGACGAGGACTTGTCCAGATCGGGATTCAAGGTCATATTAAAATCTCAGTCTAGTATTATATCCCCTGGGGATTCCCCAATTTCCTCAAGAATTAATTTTAAAAAATCGATTTGTTGATCATTCTGAGCATATATATTCACTAGGGTTGCCTTAATCCCCGACAATAAAACCTTCAGCATTATAAATCTACCCTCCTTATCTCTTTTTTATTCCTTCCAATTGGAATGGGACATCTTGTTTTATCAGAATAGCTACTTCTCTTTTTTTTTTCTTGGTAAAAGAAGAATAGTATGCTAATGGGTAGGTACCCCCAAAAGTGTTGGGTGGGTCTTGGGTATTAAAATGAGTTTCCTGGAGAAACAAAATATCCGCCTGCATTTTCTTAAATTCTCTCAGGGCTAGTCTCCTTTTGATATTTGAATTTAGTCCCTTTACATTTAGAGAGGCTACTTTTTATAGATAATTGATTAGTCATGGGATACATGTTAAGGCTAGCTCCCTGTTTATCCTAATATATAATATATGTTGTGTGTGCGTGTGTCGGTGTCGTTACCTGATCTTGATAACTTACTACGAACGTCTTTGAAAGAGGGGAGGCAGATCCTCCCTGTTGATCTGTGATAGTATTGGGGGGAGGAGAAAATTTAGGGAAACAAAAACAGAAAACAACAACAAAGATTATATGGGGTGGGGGGGGGGTGGACCTACTATCCATCCTAAAACCTTTTAACTATTGCTCCTTCTCTGGACCAAAATAAAGGCTAAAAGAAGCCCAAATGGGGGGGGGGGGGGACACAATCCTTGAGGACATCGGGGCACAATCCTCGAGGACATCGGGGTACCCCAAACTCCGTTGAAGGACTGATTCCTCTTTCCTGACTTCCTATAGGGTTCACATCCTGTAACAATAATAAATGGGAAAATAGTTTAGGGACTTAAAAAAATTAGTAATATCGATAGGATGAGTTTGTTTACAGAAACTTAACAAAAATAACTTTGTCTGTTGGAATGTCATCTTTCTCTTAGATTTCTTGCTCCTCACCTAGACCCAATGAGAACTCAGAGGAACAGCGAAGATATAAAAAATCGCCAGGAAAGTTCGCTGCGAATCATAAACCCTGGGCCGCCAACCTCTTCCACCAGCTGATCAGACTTTAGCCATGGTGACAGGACCCTTTGCTCCATCAGGTCGGGCAAACGGTATTGGGAGCTTCACCCCTTTTCACTCTGTGAGGGTTCCGGGGGTCTCTCAGGCCTCGGGGAACGCTGCGGTTTCGCGGACAGCTGGCCGTGTACACCAAGGACTCCTAGGAATTTCTCCGCCTCTTACGGGAATCTTTGCGAAAATTGCTTCTTAGGTGTTTTTTTTTAACCAGTCGGAATGGGAAAGCCCATCTATAACGGATTTCGTTATCACGGAGGACCGCTGTGGCTGGGCGGAGGCTTCTTCTTGAGATTGTAGATCTGGATAGGTCTTCGAAAATCTGGATCCTAGAGTCTTCAAAGTCCACATAATCTTTATTCCTGCAGCCTCTCATTTTCTCCTTAGTGGTGTAATAGTGTAGTTTGAATATTACGTCCCTGCATTTCCAGGGTCCACGAATCTTGGACCTAAGGCTCGATGTGCTCTGTCCATATGCAGGTCATTTGTTAGAAGAGACGGAACTATTTGGGTAAATAGTTTTGTTAGATAGGGTTGCCACTCGCCCAAATCAACTTCTTCCGGGATATTTCTTACTCAAAGGTTTTGCCTTTTTTCCCGGTTTTCCAAATCGACGGTGTCATTCAGGTTCCTGATTTAGTCATTAAGTCTGAAAAGCTTGTCTTCCATTGAACCCTGACTCGGCACTTTTATTTTACAGCTGCAATGATCACTCTTTCAGGGAAGTCACATCTGCCTTAAATTCAGCAACAGCCATATCAAGAGCCACTTGAAAGACCCTGCATCTCTCTAAAGAACTCTGTTAAAGCCTTTGGGGTGGTTTGGGAATTTTCTTCTGTGCCTTGATCTTGCTCTGTGTCAAAGTTTCCCCCTTACTGCTGTGGCTGATCCTGTTTCTGTACACGCATGTGCCCCATCTTGGATTGCGGGAATCGGAGAGGCTGTTTTTAGGAGGTAACAGGACACTGAGGGGGGCAGTGGCTTTGGATTATTTTTTTTTTTTTTTGAGGGGGAGGTCTTTTGAAAAGATTTTAGGTGGTTTGGAGGGCTAAATCATCTGCGATCGTAGCGGAGTCCACAGAGCAGCCTCAGAGTGCTCCCATTCTCCTCTACGCTGCGTGAGCGCCCCCTGCTGCTGTAACCTTTAATTTTGAATTGTATTGCTTTGTGTGCTGGAATTAGTTCCTTTGCCTTTTATCACATGGAACTCTGTTTTAGCCTGCTCACCATTTTGTGAACCCATTATATTTCACTGTGGCAATTATTATTGGCTTGGGAGAATTGTCTCTCAAACATCCATTGCTGTTTTCAGGAACACAGAGCGGGATTTAGCAGCGTTACCTATAACAAAACGTCTGTTGCCTTTTGCAGAAAGAAGACATGGATATAGTCTGTGAGAGGTTTACTACAAGCAAACTGCAGTCATTCGCGGACCTGTCCAGTATTTCTACTTACGGCTTTCGAGGAGAAGTAAGCTGTTTTCGGCCCATTTTGTAAACCCTTTTTTATTTTTTTTCTGTTGAAAGATTATAAAACTATTACTTTTTAAAAAATATTTTTATGGGCATGCATAGCTCTCCACATTTGTATATTAAACACTTTAATTATGGCCCTTCTGTTAATTATGTTTGTTAAGGTCATTTTCCTATGTTCTCTGGCAGCCAAAGGGTTAAATGTTTGGGTCTGAGAGCATTGTAAATCGTTGTTGTAAACATTTTGCAATTACAGGTGCAGTCTGGGATGGACTGTATTTTAATTAAACGAACAGGCTTAATAGGGTTATGTTATTTGGCACGCTGCTTCTAAAATAATGCTGTTAACCAATTCCAAGTTAACAAGCTGAAAGAATAAAAGACTAGCCTTAAAATGGGCTTTGATTCTGTTAATTAAGGTTACCGTGTAAGTCGCCCAGCTTAATGTTGAGCTTTATAGTTGGTCTTTGGGGGATAACGTTAGAGCAGTGTTTCCCAACTCTAGTCCCTCTGCCTCCCCTCCCCACGCTATCTGCCTCCCCTCCTCAACACTCTCACGACACAAGATGACACAGCATTATTATTATTATTTTTTCTATCACGGAAGTGACGAGAGAGTAGAACGGCAGAGCTAAAGATGGCGGCGTCCATGTGGAGGCTGAGTGGACCCATCGGAAGAAACCTGAGCAGGGCTTTAGCAAGCAGGTCTCAGGTACAGCGGGTAGTGAGAGCCTCGGGACGGGGAAGTAACCCGTGGGATTGTTATCGTCACCCCAGCCCTGCAGGAGGAGGAGGAGGAGGAGCGGGATAATTATTATTATTATTAATAATAATGTACAGAGCAGGGAGCTCAGGGCAGTGACCTCTAACCATCGTGCAGCAAACTTCTTATTCCAATGTGTCACACTGGGGCAGGGAGGTTTCTCCATCTCTCAATAGCCGTGACCATAAAACTTCCTAGATCTACTATTATAGATTTCTACAGGGTCACAAATACTGCACTTGTATCAAAAGAGCAGCATTTAGCACTATTAGGCTGGCAGTGATAAATAGACCCGGGCTACAGGAAAAAGCTATCTGAAGCAGTGTTTCCCAACTCCAGTCCTCAGGGAACCCCAACAGGTCAGGTCTTAAGGATATCCCTGCTCCAGCACAGGTGGCTCAGTCAGCGGCTCAGTCATTTTGACTGAGTCACCTGTGCTGGGGCAGGGATATCCCTAAGACTGCGTCCCCACTGGCTCTGAGCGTGCGGTGCTTGCCTCTTTTACTAATATGTCTATATGTGGAAGTCCCCGCTCGGGCACGCACGCTCACCCAAGTTTGGCGCTTGAGTAAACGAGAAGAAAAAAAACCCGACTTTCAAGCGCGCTCAACTTGCCCGCAATGCCCGTCCGCGCTTGCAAAATAGGCAGGACACTGGGTGCTCATGCTTAGAGAGTTGGTGACGTCACCGCTCTCAAGCATGAGCGCGGTCAGCGCCAGCGGGGACGCAGCCTAAGACCTGACCTGTTGGGTTTCCCTGAGGACTGGATTTGGGAAACACTGATCTAAAGAGAGAATATTTAAGAGTTGGTGGACCACCGTGTATGAACCGCTGTTCTATACCATTTAAGACGTTGTATTTATCTTCTAATATCCTTTATTTATTTGTGCAGCCTGGAAGATGTGCAATAATCAGGTTTAAAGCCACGCACGCAGCAACACAAGCCGTTTTGAATGTGCCTGAGACTAAAGTAACCTCTTTGCAAAATGGACTCCGAGTGGCCTCCGAGGACTCTGGGTTATCGACTTGTACGGTAGGAACAACTTTTGTTCCCTATAGACTCTTCATTTTGTCTTTTAAGCATGATATAGTTGGGGCTGCCTTCAAAATACTAAGCCATATGTACCCACTTCCAAGTATCTCACAATAATAATAATTATAATAATAATATTGGCAACAGGCAGGGCCGCCAACAGAAATCTTCAGCCCAAGACAAAAGCAAGGAGCAGGCCCCCCCCACCCATAGCACACCAACCATGAAATTGTAACTTTTACTTAAATGGTAGTGTTGCGACCCCTATTTCACACCTCGCGAGCCCCCTCTATTTCCCTCCCTTTTCCCATGTATGTCTCTCCCCTCTCTCACCTCTCACTCTCCCCCCTCCATCAATTACCCCACTCTCCCTCAATCCCTGCCCCCCGCCTCACATGTATTTCTCTCCACTATTCCATCTTTTCCTCACTCCCTCTCTCCTCTCCCCCTTCCGTCATGTACACCACTTTCACTCAATTCCCTCCCCCCTCACATAATTCCCACCCACAAAATATATACCAAAATAACCACCCCCAATGCAAAAAACTTCCCACCCCCAAATACATACAAAAAAATCCACAACCCCCAAATATATACAACCCCCCACCTCCCCAAATATATACAAACCCCCCCAAATACATACCAAAAAAACACCTCCCCAATACATATTTAAAAAAAAATACATATAAAACAAACCAATGCATATAAAACCCCTGCAACGCATATAAAGAAGCCCCCACCCCCTCCCAATACATATAAAAGACCCCCACTCCCCCAATACATATAACAAGACCCCCACTCCAACTCTCAATGTATTACTTCCTGGTAAAATATTTTATAAATAAATAATAAATAAACTTTAGGCCGAGGATTCCCTTCAATTATGGATAGCCTCGCCTTAAGCGACGACTATTTCTACAGTACATACAGCACTGATGTCTCTCTTGTTTTCCCTTTAACAGGCATTGGCTAGCATAAGTCACGTGGCTCATGTTACTATAACCACAAAAACCGCAGATGGAAAATGTGCTTACAGGTAAGCCAGTGACACGGAACAATTGTTTTGTATCAATGAAAATCAATGCCACATTCACTCTTTATCATTGGCACAATAACGCTGCTGCTTGGTTCAGGGTAATTGAAAGAATATTTATTATACCTGTAATGGATTTTCTGGACTGGCCTGACCCACCCAATCTCATATTGGCCCCTGTGGTCTAACCAGTCCCCATAACAGTGTGATGTCTGGTGGTGCACCTGTTGGCAACAGGACTCCTGAGTCTCCCGCATGATGTTGTGCGGGGATTGCCAACCCAGACAGGCAGCTGAGGTAGTGTGCTTGAGTCCTACCTAGATCCAGTGCAGCGCCTCCACCTCATCAGGATCCCAGCGTGAGCTTGTGGATGGTCCTGATGAGGAACTCCTCTGTGGTGCTCCTCTCTGTGCAATAACTCCACACTTACACACGAGAGTGTCTTTAATCAGGAACATCTTTATTGGCATGGTGATGTGGGCCAGCTGCCCCTCACAGCTATCAGCTTAGCCACTCATAGTCATTAGTGCTTCCCTTTGAAAGGTTCCTCCTTTTCTAATGGAGTTGCTTCCACCCCTCCCCTAAGGAAGATTCACCAGCTTCTCTCTGTCTGCTCTGAGCTGCACGCAGTCACAGCTCTTGCATCAGCCTCTGCAACATTGTTGCAGACCTCCACATGACTCTCCTGAACAGAGTCAAAACACCAACTGAACAGAACTAACTTTAGGCCTCGTTCAGGGTGCCAGTTGCAGGACTCGGAGCGAGGGCGTGAGGGAGGCAGTACTGCAGTTTGCTGGGCGATCTGTGTTTATCCCCCAGCAGACTTTTCAGCGTTGGGGAGGGGGCGGGGTTACACACGGCAGGGTAAGTATCCAAGTTGCAGTCATGAAATCATTCTGAAGAATGATTTCATTGGCTGCCTTGGTCCCTGTGACGCTGCTGCAGTTCCCAAAAACGAAATTTTCGTTTATTGAAACTGTAGTCAGCTTCAACTCCTGGCTGCGGAGACAGGGCAGTTGCTACCCTGAAAACCAGTATTCAAATTGAATACTTTGTTTCTCACGGCAGCACGCCCTCCCTCCGAAGCCAGCACCCTGAACGAGGCCTTAGACAGTGCTGTGTCTTATATCACCTAGGAACAGGCACATCTCTGATGTCACTAACCGTGGACACACAGCATGTTGTCACTTCCTATGGGACATATGACACCTCACCAGGCTGTGAGGGCAAACCTCCATGATGACTACTGGCAATCCTGCATACTTACCAGGTTTACTGCCAGCATGAGAAAGAGATATGTACACCAATTTTAAACATGGCTACATACCTTCCACTGTTCTTAAAAAAAAAAAAAATAATCAAAGCAAACATGCATATATTGAATTGTACATTGTCATGTAATATTTCAGCAATGACTAAAACATGTATTATTGTTGCACGTCGTGTTCATTAGATGCAGCATGGGTTCTTTACATTCAAACATAGTTTGATGGCAGATGAGAACCACTTGGGTCCATCTAGTCTGCCCATTTTCTTGTTTATTGTAAAACCTCAGGCCATTTCTTTGATCCTTGGCTTTCTTTCATACATCAGATATCCCTTTGTCTATCCCAAGCAGCATTTTTTAATTCCCTTACTGTATTAGCCAACTGCTGTTAAAACGTGAATCCACCACCCACGGGAACTTTCTCCCGTTTCCCCTGAGCCGGCCACCCTCCAGTTTCCGAGCGTGACCTCTTGACACTTCTTTCTCTTACCTACACCTTGTTGGATAGGGCTTTCAGCATCTTCAAGCGCTCCGGCCCACTTTAATATATATATATATCTTTTATTGTGATTACATTTTTTCCAGCTCTTCTCTCGAGGAGAAACCACGATTTGCAGTTGAATGTGCTACCTCGCACAATGCTAATGTTAAACACAAGTGACAAAAATGTCACAATGTTTTGGATAGCGGAGTGCTTTCACTTTTGTTAACTCGTATGTGCGCCTAAGTGAGGAGTGCACCTTTTAATTTATGTATTTTTTTTTAGGACAGAGTGCTGGGGACACCCCCTTCTTTTGTGTTACATTTGATACATAGCAACACTTGGAAGAAATTGTTCCCACGCACCATGTACATATTCTTTACATTTATATTCTTTTTGAGTGCTGTTTAATTTATATACTTTAAAAAAAATTATTTATATCTGTTCTTCTCACTAGAGCAAGTTATGCAGATGGAAAACTGAAAGCTCCGCCGAAACCCTGTGCTGGCAATCAGGGAACCCAGATCACGGTATGCATTGGTGATTTCGACCACATATTAAATCAACGATGCTAAGTCAGGAGGCACTTTCTGACCCATTACTTAAAATGGTCATCCTATATAAGACGAAAGTGAACCAAGGACAGTAGCATGTTTCATATGGTAAATTTATCTGATGGCTTTAAAAAAAAAAAAAGAAGAAATATAGGACACGTATTTGAAAAAAAATCAAAACCTTTCCATGGTAAAAGAAAAGCTATGGATGTTTTTTACAATAACTTTATTTCATATAGCACTTTTGACCCAATTTGGCTCAAAGCGCTTCACATTATAACAGTGTGTGGTACGCAGCACATAAGAATTTTCAGACACAGTCCCTGCACTGATGATTTTACAATCCTCTTTTTGATGCCTGAGGCGGAGGGAGATGATGACTTGCCCAAGGTCACAAGGAGTTAACACCAGGAATTGAACCAGGTTCTATCTGATTAAATTGGACGAAACAGTGAAGCAGGTCCCATGTAGGTTGACCTCTAGGGTGACTCCCTGGTTCCTGTGCTATTTCAATATTTTTGTGTCTTGAACACTCCTGGAGGGTCCTGCCATCTCTGTGGCCAAGGACTCTACTGCAGGAGTGATCATGCGATAGCTCTTGTGATGAATCACATGGCTGCAACATAAGTTCCGTAATGTCAACAGATGGGCAGAGGCCTCCCCTTCCGTGCAGAACACGGTCAAGGCTGATCGCGATCTACCTCTAGAATATGAGCAACGGCCCGTGACGTACAGCGTACATCATAAGGGTCTCCATTGCGCCGCTCTTTACGACGCATACTGTATGTCATATTCTGCCTAGGATACATAAGTATGAATCTATTTGATGCAGTGCGTTGCGTTTATAGAGAGCAATAACGCCAACTACATCTCTTATCTCATTTTTGGGTCTTGGCAGTCAATAAGTGTAGACAATATATAAGATGTCCCGAGATGTACCACATTCTCTCTATTCGGTGTGATTTCCAGTCTATTAAATCATTGGGTCTCCGGAAAGATCTAGACTTTTTTTTTTTGAGTCACTTGAATTGGTACTATTGTCTCTGAGAAAAGGTAAGGTTAGAGCCTTTACAGCATAAGTGCATTGGGAATTGTAACCATGTGTTAAGCCGCACATTGAATGCTGAACAACCATGAAGATCTGTTTCAAGTAATACAGATTTTAGCAGATAGTACTTCCTGCACCGTGGCATATGATATGTAGTCTTGTGGCCTGTAGAGGAATATGCCAACAGGTGACGAGCAGCAGAGTAGGGAGTTGCAAGATTAGGTGGCCATCAGAGAGTAACACTTTCTGGAAGCCAACAGATTACTACTACTACTACTACTACTACTACTACTAATAAAAATATTAATAATCTTGATGATACTTTGTAGACTTCGACTTCTGTGGTTGTTTTGCAGGTTGAAGATCTTTTCTATAATGTGACCACGAGGAGGAAAGCTCTGAAGAGTTCAAGTGAGGAGCATGCAAGAATAGTAGATGTTGTGAGCAGGTAATAAGTGTAAGGGCCAGTGCCGTAGCTAGACATTGCCAGGCCTCATTATAAGTGAACATATTCCATAGATTCAGGAGTTTCCATTGGCGGCCCTGCGAGTCCCACCCCCCTGTTTTTACACCTCAATCTGGTCTGCTCTATTCACCCACTCTCCTCATGTATTTCTCTCCCCCCGCGCTACTCCCTTTTCCCTCTCACACTTCCCCACCCTCTAACTCCCCTTGCCTCTCCCCCAGCCCCCCCCCCCCCACCACCACCATACACAAATTAAAATAACCACCTACACGCATGCTGCAATAACCTCCCCCACCCCCCTCCACACAAGTGGTTGAAATACACTGGTCTATAGTATTCTGCACAGTAATTTCTTTTAATACAAGTGTGTCAAGAATAACAGAAACTATTTAAAAAATGCTCTATTAAAAAATGTTATCATGTGTTACCTCTGTAGCTTGCACTGAGGTGCACACTGAGACACTGAATCACACACAGCACACTGACAGAGCAAACTGTAACTGATACATTTACACACAAACACACAGCACACAAACACACAGCATACTGACAACCTGAAGCACACTGACAGACTGAAATACACAGCAAATTGACAGACAAACAACCAACAGCAAATTGACACACAAATACACACCGCATACCTTCCCAAGGCAGCATAGTAACTCCTCCCCCTGATGTCACGTAACGCAGGGGTGGGCAGAGCTCTGCAGCTCTCTGCCTCAGGTCCGCCCCCAGCCTCTGCTGCCTGCTCTCTGCAACTCCCTCCCCTCCTCTCACT
Source organism: Ascaphus truei (assembly GCA_036426205.1). Lineage (NCBI taxonomy): Eukaryota > Metazoa > Chordata > Amphibia > Anura > Ascaphidae > Ascaphus > Ascaphus truei. The sequence continues at coordinate 103,593 of WSYH01000859.1, read as the reverse complement.
GCTCCCGATACTGCCGGCAAGTTGCTGTTAAGGAGCCTAGAGCAAGGGGGCCCTGACTTCTGTGGTCGTTGGCTAGACTGCTGGGACAAATGTCTCGGCTCTCCCCCCTGTCGGCGACCCTGAGTGGGGCCCCCCAAGAGCACGGGCCCCCCCCCCGGACTATAGCTACGCCCCTTGTTGGGGCACATTGTACCGCCTATAGCCGCTGGTGAGCACATGAGGGGGTTAAAGGTTCAATCCCATACAGCTATCTGTTAAATTATTTATAAAAGGTTTAATTATTTATTTATTTTTCCAATCTAATTGCTTTCTTCAAACTATTCTAACGGTACTAAAAGCAAATATTTAACTTTTGTTTCTCTGGATAGTAATTACAATTTGTGATTGTTAGGGGCCTCCGAGTAGGAAGTTTCCGCTTTACTTTTAGCCTAACCTGTCCTGATCAGAGAGCCAGTAAACATAAGGGGAAGATGAGAGCTCTGCAAAGTCTTGTTGATCACATTGTGACATCACACAAAAGGGGGCAGCCAGGGGAAATCAAGCCCATCCCAAGTCTCCGCACACACTGTTTACAAACAGACATTACAAATGATTTAAAAACACTTGTCACATTTTGCTAATAAGGGCATCATTAACACAGATGTAACCCCTTACATATTTTACGTCCAGTGGTACCATTTGTTCCTGTGCCGCAGACTTCCAGGTCATGTGATCACATGACCGCGATCTGCCCCTGGCATCGGAAGAGGAGGTCTCTATCCTCTTCTGTTCCGATCGCTATCTGAACTCATAAGAGCTGAGGGTGCGAACTCTCCTAGAAACAGGCACAACATCAGTGATGTTGGGGCAACGTCATAAGGCCCACAGGGTGCCATTTGGTATGAGTTACAGCAGCGGTGCGCAAACTGTGGGGCGCACAATTATGTAGGGGGGGCGCGGACTGCTTGCAGGGAAACCTGGGTGCGGGCAGAGCTTTGCACGGGCGGCCAGAAGCTCCGTGCTGCTGCTTCTATGTGCCTGTCTTGCAGAGGGGGCGGGGCTTCATTCTGCACACAGACAAGCCCCCCCTTCTCTTCCTGTCTGCTTCCCACACCAGTTTTCAGCAGCATGGGGGGTTAGGGGATCGGAGCATGTCGCCCCCCAGGAGAAATGTGTGTGTGTGTGTGTGTGTGTGTGTGTGGGGTGATTGAGTGTGTGTGTGGGGGGGGATTGAGTTTGTGTGTGGGGGGGGATTGAGTTTGTGTGTGGGGGGGGATTGTGTGTGTTGGGGGGGGATTGAGTTTGTGTGTGGGGGGGGTTGAGTTTTGTGTTGTTGGGGTGGTTTGAGTTTTTTTGTGGTGGTGGGGTGTTTATGTGTAGTTTTTGTTTTTTTTTTTTTGTTGTGTGTGTTGTTGGGGGGTTTATTATGTTTTGTTGTGTTTGGAGGTGGTGCCGATGTTTGTAGTTAGGGCCCAACGGGGAGAATCACTCTGTGTGTTTGGCGGGCGGGGCTTGCCTTGTTGTGTGTGTTCGGGGGGGCTTTGTGTGTGTGGGACGGGAGGGGCTTGTGCGTGTCGGCAACGGACCCAGCTGTATGGCTAGTGTGTTTATGTCTTCGTGGTTAGCTTTCGTGGCGAGCCGATATTCCATGCCATTTCGTTTGCCCCCTACCCTTAGCGACCCCTAAAAACTGATTTCTTCTTCTTTGCTCTTCTCTTACCATTTCTTACTCTTATAATCCCCTAGCTGCTTCTTGCCCGCTTCCCTAATTCTTTGCTTGTTACTATAAGATCTAAGACCTGTTCTCTTAAAACGCCTTATGGCTTCTTCGTTTTGTGGCCCGGATGTTTAATTTTTTTTTGTTGTGCTATGGGTTGTCGTGTTTAAATCTCATTATTAAAATCTTACGATAACTAAAAAAAGTGGCAAACAAACGCTCTTATTTTCCTTTTTCTTTGTTTTTATAACTCTCATTAAATATCATCTACTGATGACAGTCATGCAGCGTCCTTATCCTTTTAATTTGAATGGTTTATTTTTGAATTACGCGAATTAAGGTGAGAAGAGAATTTTGAAAGGGATATTTTGATTTTATTCTTTTTAATGGCTGTTGAATATAATGGGAAAAAAGAAATGTTGGGGCGGGGGTAAGTCGCTTGAGTAAATGTTTGTATTGCCTCTGATTTCAAGCTGGTGACTTTTTTTGTAGGGAAGGTGTTTGTTATGTTAGGTGAATTGGATAGTGATGTACTTATTCTTATTGGAAAAGCTTTATTTTGGTTAACAATGGTTGTTTTTAGTGATTATGTTGAATACCAATGAATGGTATAATTTGTTGATTTTGTTGGTATGTCTTGATACCAAAGACGGGATAGGGGGGTGACATACACTACCCAAATACACCCACACCAACTGTGTCACGGTAACCATCGCCGACCCTCGCCTGATCGCCAGACCTGTGATGGCCGGGGTGGCCTAGTGCTGTGTCGTCGGGGCCTCCCGCTGCCCGTGGGGCTGGGACTCTGGTGTGTGCTGTTGTGTTGCTGGGGGTGGATCTTGGGGTGCCCTATTGTGTGTAGGTGTGTTGTGGCCGAAGTGGTAGGCAGAGCAAGTGAAGAGCCCCTCAACATCGCTGTTTTCTTCGTTCAGATTTCTTACATTGCCCGCGTAACTGGCGCGGTATGTTTCAAACGAAGCTCCTTACGATACCAAATGCCCCCAGTGACGCGGATAGAATGTTTTATTGCGTGGCTTGTGTGTGGGTTTTTTGGGTGGGCTATGATGTGTCATGAACTGAAGTGTATCATCGGGGGTGGGGGGCTTTCGCTCAGGGCTGGGGGGCTGGGGGTCGGAGTTGGTGTGGGGGGGGATGGTGCATCTGTGAGTGTGTGTGTATGTGGTGATTGATTGATTGAGAGAGTGTGTGTTGTAATGCAGTGGTGCGCAAACTGGGGGGGCAATGAGGCGCAAGATTATTTAGGGGGGCGGCGTGCGGCGAAAACTGGGTGCGTGGGCCGGCAGACGCTGTGCGCGAGGAGCGGCCAAGAAGATGTGCACGGGCGGGCAGCCGAAGATGTGTGCGGGTGGCTGAACAGGATAGTGCAGGTGGCGGCAACGTGATGGTGTGTGAGCGCACGCGCAGGGGCTTCGGAGGTACGGGGAGGAGCAGGGAGAGGGAAGGGAGGTAGCAAAGAGGTGGATGAATGCCCCCCCCCCCCCAAAGGATTGCCTTTGTGCACGTATGCTCTCCCAAGCTTGGCGCTTGGGGAGACAAACAAAATTGACTTTGATGTGCGCTCAGCAGCAGTCAATACACACACAGACACACACACAAATAGCCCCGATCCACGCTTGCAAAAGTATGCAGGACACCCTGTGCTCATGCTTGGAGAGTTGGTGATGTCACCGCTCTCAGCGGCAGCGTGGACGCAGCCTAATTTTGCAAGCGCGAGCTGTTGAAATATGTAAGTATTTAAACATATTTGGATTTATATTGTATACCGTTTAATAAAGGGGTTTTTTTTTTTTTTCATGTGATTTTGATTACATCAGGCAGGGGGGGCCCGAGAAATTTTATGGATGAAAAGGGGGGCTCGGCATAAAAAGTTTGCTCACCCCTGATTTACAGTATTGTGGAGTTCTCAAGAAATTAAGATTCCTAACTTTCATACCCCATCCAGTCAATCTTTACAATAAAGAAGTGCTCTCCCAGAAGTTGCAATCAAAATTTGTAGAATATTCTGCCCCATCATTTGGCATTGAATTAGGAGCAGGAGTTACATGGACAGTGAGGAACATTAGCTTGTAAATATTGCAAAACTCTAAAAGATTTCCTTGCAGCCTTTGCTCTGTAAGTAGGATATTATAAAGTCATACCTAATACTGATAAATACGCATTTTCATGGGGAGACACAAACATGTCCCTTTCCTCAGAAGTACCTTACTTTTAATTTTGTCCCACAGGTATGCTATCCACAACTCCGGCATTGGCTTTTCAGTTAAAAAGGTAAGTCATTGGAAGTAAGCTTATGGAAGGGCTAATTGCTTTGTAATGCCTTGATAGGACAAGGCCAATCTGCTCGTCAAATAGACAGATACATTGTACAAGCCCTACAAGTCCCAAGAGAATGATTACGGAACAAATTTAAAGCAAAACTGAACGGATACTTCTAATCATAATTTACAATCCCATTCTCATACAACTCAACGGCATCATCAATGATCTACAACCCATGCTATCTGAGGAAGGAAAGACTAAAAACTAATTTTTGAGAACAATCCCCCTCCCCACCATGATGGCCTACAAGCAGCGTCTCAACCTCTCCAACATGCTCCTTGGAATCAGATTGGCTTCTTACCAGAATACACAGAATACGCCAGAATACTGTACATGGAAATAAAGAGACAACCATCACCACAGCTCAGAACAACAAGATCAGTGTACACGTATCTTTCACCTGGAAATCCAGCAATGTGATGCATCTTCTAAAATATACACACTGCACCGAACAGGCCCTTTAGACCAGGATGAATCACCATAGATTTACCATATTAGACCTCAATACAGGCATACCCCAGTTTAAGTACACTCGCTTTAAGTACACTCGCGAGTAAGTACATCTCGCTCAATAGGCAAACGGCAGTTCACGCATGCGCCAGTCAGCACGTTCTGAACAGCAATACCGGCTCCCTACCTGTAACGAAGGTGTGCGCAAGCGGGGAGACTATAGAGCCTATTACAAATGCATTATTTACATCAGTTATGCACGTATATGATGATTGCAGTACAGTACATGCATCGATAAGTGGAGAAAAGGAAGTGCTTCACTTTAAGTACATTTTCGCTTTACATACATGCTCCGGTCCCATTGCGTACGTTAATGTGGGGTATGTCTGTATAAGAACTCCTGTGAGATAACACTTTCCCAAGCCGGACACTCCTTGTTTGGATTTATCAGTATTAATTCTCAAAGGACATTTTCAAAAATATACAGGAGAGAAGAACATGGGAATTAAAATAGGTCAAACTTTTGGACTCTAGAAACAATGTCTTAAATCAAGATTCTGTGTTTATTACACATTATGGTGACATTTAATCCACTTCCTGCCCCACATGTTAGAGATGATGTGAGCAGCCTGACACCTCTTTACACCTGATATACATTCACCTCCTTGACACCTAGCACACTGTGTGTAGCTCCTGCAAATTTATGGCTAATCTTGTCACCACTCCACTTGACTACAGAGTTTATCTCCACCCCTTCTTATCATGTTGGGATATACAGTACAGTATATGCTTCCTTCCAACTGTGCTGCCACAGTACACTTGAAGTAACCTATAAGGTTTCAAAAGCTCTTTACTCTATTTACACTACAACTTCATCCATGAAAAAAGTGTTGGTTCACTATTTTTATTAGCAATTTCTTAAAGCTGAAAGGAATACATTATTTCTCATACAGCACGTTCAGTACACCATTAGTCATTGTAATCGATCTACACAATTTTATAAAGTGCTTCACCATCGCCTTATGTTTTCTAACCCAATGAGAGCTATTTATTTATGTCTCCTGAGTGCAAAACTGAGGCACGAAAACAGCACTGGATTTATCAAAGAAACATTTCTTTTCAATGTACAGTAACCTTTTATCTTCTGATAAATCTAGTTGTTTTTTTCGTGTTTGTTGTTGTTTTTTTTTTTTTTTTTATTCTACCAGTTTTGAAGCTTGATAAATGTTCTGTACTCTGTGACAACAAAACTAAAACATACTAAAACGTACCCAGTTACTGTACATGCATAACACAATTCACAGTTACAGATGCCGCTGCCGGTTTTAGATCACTTGCCTTGGAAAATCTGTTTATACAATACAATAGCTGATCCCAGTACTGTACTTAGACCTAAATACAATACTTAGGATCAACCAGCGCTCAAGCCCTTAGTATCAGTGAAAATTACTGACTCCAATAAAATACTTGGATTGTACACATACAAAAATTAAAATAATAATAAATATACCATACAATATGGTTCAATGTCCAGTCCATTCAAAAATTAGGGAATGCAGCTCCTTCTTGTTGGATCCAACCCTCGGGTCCAAGATACTACAAGGATAAAAAAGAAGAAAAAAAGGGCGCAAGACCCACAGTGCAACACACAACATCCAACGACAAAGAAAAAACTGTCAAAAACACCCACAGAACGCAAGTAGGCCACAGGCACATCCAGATGGCCACCCCAAAGTGCCAGCCAGCTGGGAGAGCCCCAGCGTCGCCCCCCCCGCCGGCGACAGTCTCCGCTCCAGACACCCTCCTCCCGGGCCCGGCGCCGCTCCACTCCTGCCTCCGCGCCACGTGCGCTCAAAATAAAAAGGAAAAAAAAAGATATTTATATTAACTGTGTGATAGAATATTTTAAGAAATCTTGTTAGGTAAAATTGTAAATGAATGTGAACTTTCTCCCATCTCTATTTTCTGTACCCTTCCCTCCCCCCCATTTTTTATTTTCTTCATTCCTCCCCTCTCCCTAAATTTTTTTAATAAAAATTAAGTTTAAAAAAAAAAAAAAAAAAAACCCCATCCAATGCTGTGAGATATCTGCAGCACGCTGGGAGATTTCTACAGTCAGACTGATGGCCCATCGGGTTAACACAGCGGGGGCCCTGCATTTGAATGGGACTCACGCTGTGTGAATTCTACCGGGCTGGGACTCCCATTCGGGTGCAGAGACCCTCGCTGTGTTGATGCGATGGGCCATTACAGCCTTCTGTGGACGATCTCACGAGTTACTACAGGACGGTCACAGATTTTCCAGGGATGGGGGGGAGGAGGAGGGGGGCGCAAGACCCATGGTTCAGTGCATGATGTTTGATGATGAAGAGGGGGCGGTTGGAGGCACTTGCGGAGCGTGGGTGGGTTGCGGGCGCATCTGGAGGGTCGCTTCGGGGTGTCGGCCAGCTGGGGGAGCCTCGGTGTCCATCTTCTTGCCGGTGGCGGTCTCTGCTCCGGACGCCCTCCTCCTGGGTTTGGCGCTGCTCCGCTCCTGCTTCCGCGTCACGTGCGCTATTGGTTTAACCAATAAATACAATTCCCTAATTCCTTCTTTAGCTGTTAAATACAATAGGGGCAGTTGTATCTATTGGTTAAACCAATATTGGAATCCTATAAATAGACAGAGCAGCAGCCTAGTGGATACAGAGCCCCTGACGAAGAGATAGACTCTCGAAAAGCGTAGGGCTGTATCCACTAAGGCTGCTGAACTAACGGAGCTGAGCAGGAGATCCAAGTCTGATCTGTCAGACTGTTAGAGACAGCGTATCGGCCCCTAGCCCGGCTCCCTGGTGTATCAACACAAGTGTTGGTGCACTATAATGTATCGCAACCTACATTGAAGTTGCAGAATGAAAAATAGTTACCGATGAATGACCATGTTCCCCATTCCCTGTGACTTTAGAGGAATGGTAGGAAAATCCTCGGCGGCGTTGCACCCAAGTTTGGGGGTGTTCCCGCGACACTGGAGTCATGTCATTGGCAGAGCTATGACCATTGGGGACAGTGGACAACAAATCTTTTCTTCCCCACAATTGAAAGGTGGACACAAATCTACCCACCTTCCAGATATAAAGAATGTGGAACCCTGAATGACCTTGATGGCATGAAAACTAGAAGCCACGAGGCATAGTACGGTGCAATACCCTGCATCATCGCTTTGTAAATCCTGGCCCTAGAATAACCTGTACCTATGACGCTGTATTGGAGGGCCCCGGTCACTATCATGGCCCTCTTAAACAGTGAGTTTGTCCTCATTTGGGCTCGCCAGTGTAATATATATGCAATGCAAACCCTTCCGAATTGTCCGTTCAATGACTGTAACTTGTTTTGCCTGTTCAATTAGCTAACGTGTACCATTTTTTTTTTCTTCAGCAAGGTGAGACTATGGCAGATGTGAGAACATTATCGAATGCCACAACAGTAGACAATATTCGGTCTATATTTGGAAATGCCATCAGCAGGTACACTGCATCTTTTGTGTTGTTGCTAGTAATTTACATTGGGGACATTACAACTAACAAATGGCAAATAACTCTGCATTCTAAAGATGAGCTGTCATTAATATTTTCTTCCCCTGTAAATGTTCAAATCCTTTGTCTACTGTCTTACTACTTATTATGGGGTTTGTACGGAGAACTTTAAAAGCAGATATTTCATTGCATTTTTACAAAATTTCGATTTTTCTGCTTCTTCCTTGAGCCGTTTGGAAACCATTGCCCATTTTTTGTGGTGTTCTGTAGACTCCAGACACCATTTACTCAATTCATCGGAAATAACATCCTATGTTCTGGAGAATACAAGATATTTACAGTGGAAGCTGTTCTCATGGGCAGAGTGCTGTTCTTGACCAGTGATTCTCAACCTTTTTTGGGCAGGGGCACCCCTGGAGAATTTTTAAGATTTATGGGGTGCCTCATAACCTCATTAATCCCCTCCTCATTTACACGCAACACACACTGTCCTTTACTCTCTGTTCCATCAGTCGAGTACGACTCTCTGCCACTCTATGGATCAGTGTGCTCCATGTCTTCCGATCTCTCATGGCTTCTTTCAATTCTGCTATTTTCAGTCCTGTATCTTTCTTGATGGTATCTAGCCAGTGAGTTCTTGGGCGGCCTCTTCCACCACCAGTCATTCCAAGCATGACGTCCTTCTCAAGCGACTTGCTTCGCATGATGTGACCAAAGTAGGAGAGCTTTTGCTTTGTTATTTTGGCCTCCAATGAGATTATCGGTTTGGTCCGTTCCAGGACTGCTTGGTTCGTTATTCTGGCTGTCCACGGAATGCGTAGCAGACGTCTCCAGCACCACAATTCAAATGCATCGATCTTTTGCCTATCTGCCTTTCCCAGAGTCCAGGTTTCACAGCCATACATTACTATTAGTAAAATGATTGCACCGACCAATCTGCATTTAGTTGCCAAGCTGATGTCTTTACTCTTCCAGATGTGGTTCATACTGCTCATCGCATTTCTTCCAAGTGCCAACCGTCTCTTAATCTCAGAGGTGCAGTCACCATCGCGATCAATTTTGGAGCCAAGGAAGATGAAATCTTTAACTACTTCAATTTCCTCATTATTGATCTTGATATTAACATTCACATTTTTTTGCAATCCAACCTTCTCACTTTCTTCTTTGACTTTCATGATCAGATGTTTGAGATCCTTCTTGTTTTCAGCCATCAGGGTAGTATCGTCGGCGTATCGGAGGTTGTTGATGTTTCTGCCACCTATTTTCACACTAATTTGGGACTCATCCAGGCCTACTTGCCGCATGATAGCTTCTGCGTACATTTTGACAGCTGCTGGTGACAGGATGCATCCTTGCGTGTGCCCTTTCCAATCTTGGGCCAATCCGTGTCTCCGTATGGCGTTCGGACAAGCTTCTTGATGGAGTGATCTTTATAAGTTCGATCAGGTGTGGTGGTGTGCCCATTTCCTTCAGGCAAATCCAGAGCTGCTTGTGCTCAATTACATCAAACTACTTTTGAATAATCGATGAAACACATGTAGAGATCTTTCTGATACTCCCTGTTTTTTTTCCATAATTCATCGATGGTTGGCAATGTTATCACAAGTGCCTCGCTCTTTCCTGAAGCCAGCTTGCAAACTGGCATTTCACTATCGACAGTTGTACTCAAGCGTTGTTGGATAATCTATAGAAGGATTTTGCTTGCATGTGGTATCAAGGCTATGGTGTGGTAATTCGAGCAATCCTTTGTGTCACCCTTCTTCGGAATTGGGATGAATACTGCTCTTGTCCATTCTTTCTGCAACTCACACATGCTCCATATGCGTTTACATAATGCTTTTAATGCTGCCGCTGGTATGGCCTTGAGCAATTCTGATGGTATGCCGTTGATTCCTGGGGCTTTTCCGTTGGCTAATTGTTTCATTGCCCATACAACTTCTTCCTCCATTATATCTGGTTCCAGTGTCTCATTCATTCTCCTCTGTCGGATGGTTCTGATCACTTTCATAGAACTTCTCTGTGTATTCCTTCCACTGATCGCGTTTTGCTTGCTGGCTATTGCTCCCACAAACTATTGCCCTCCGAGCCTTGAATGTTTACCGTGCCCTCTTCACGTGTGTGTAGAGTTCTCGCGTATGACCTTTCCTGTTCGCTTCCTCCATCTTCTGGCACTGTTCGTTCGAGTAGTTCTTTGTCCTTTCTAGCCTCTCTTTGGAATTCTGCATCCAGTCTTCTGAAATCTTCTCTGTTCCCAGTAGCTATGGCCTTCCTTCTCTTTTGCGATGCTGATGGTCGAATCGGAGATCCATTGGGCTGATTTTGATGGTTTCTTGTACGGAACATGTTCTAAGGCTGTTACGATAACGCATGCTTTCACTTCTCCCCACAGCTCGCTTGGATGCCCCTCTCCTGAAGCGAGGAGGTCGATTCTGTTCTTTACTTCGGCGTAGATGGGGCTGATCTTGTCTGTATCGAATTTCTTTGTGGCTGCCGTTTGTTTGGTGTTACAGAATCTGAGTTTGACTGTGGCTACCAGCAGTTGGTGATCTGATATGCAATCAGCGTATGTCTTCAAAGCCAAGATCGAGCTCTGACACTTCTTCTCTCACAGGATGTAGTCAATTTGGTTTCTGTATTCTCCACTTGGTGATGTCCAGGTGTACAGGCGCCGTTTGGGTTGTTCAAACCAAGTGTTGGTAACCGTTAACCGATGTTCTTGACAGAATTGAACCAGTTGGTCTTCTGCCTCGTTCTGAATCTTCAGATTTCGGATTTTGCCATAGTTCCCACATTGGAGTTGAAATCGCCAATAATGTTGATAATCTCCTTATTGGGTGTTTGACTTAGTGCATCCTGACGTTCGCCATAGAACTCTTCCACTGCCTCTTCAGATGCGTCTCTAGTTGGGGAGTATATTTGCAGAATCGTAACGTCACGAGGTTTCACTCTGATTCGGATGGCCATTATTCGGTCGCTGTGTATCTGATAACTGTTGGTGGCTTTGGCAATTTTCTTCACGATAAAGCCCACTCCTCGCTGTCTGGTTGTGTCATTGCCAGAATAATACACAGTGTACTCATCGGAATTGAAGAAGCCATTGCCTGTCAAATGCATTTCCAATCCAATTTTCCTGCGTTCACGTTCCAGTCTTGGATGGTTTTGTACAGTGCAGAGTGGTTGTTTCGCTGCGGGCCACATCAGCAGATGGGCGTCCTAACGGATTTATCCTATCCGCGTCATTAGTGCCCCAGCTACTCTGACCACCTCCTTGCTCTTTCCCCAATCGCATGTTGGGTACCTTCCAGGTTAGGGGTCCCACTTTCCAATACCATGTTGGAATCAATGTTGAGTCGTGGATCCATAGAATATTTTTTGGCAAAGTACTCGGGTAGGTTGCCAGGTCTTTCCCCAGGCCAGAGCCGTTTAGCCAGCATACTACAGTATACAGTTGCCACCCCCAACACCATGATGAGGAGAACGGTTGCACTTTGAAGGGGGATATTCACCCACGCACATTATATCCACCATTTTATTCGGCACGCGCTCAACGTTTATTCCCCCATTCTCACACAGCACACTTACCCTTCTCTCTGAATCATAACCACCACATTCAACCCCCTTCTCTTACACCTTACAAACACCTTCCCCCACCTCATTACTTCTCTCTTACCTCCCACACATCTAGAACATGTCAGCTGCTCAGCGGGCATGTCCCGCTCTCTCTCTGGAGATGGAGGTCTTGGAATAAAGGTGCATCATATATCTATATCGGTCTTCAGCAATCTCTGTTAGACAAAAACAGCTGAGATATAACTCCTCCGAGCAGGGGTTCGACAAGAGTCCTGAGGCAGGTGTGGCTTGTTCCCTGGTCAGTTATTCTTGTCCTAACTAAGTTGGGGGAAGGATATATATCTCCTTCCCACCGCTACGTTTTTGGAAAGGGCATTGTGGATTAGGTTTACCTGCGTTCGCCCTAACTGACTTCCCTTAAACTGGCCACAATAGAATGACCACCTTACACTGCCAGGTGTATATATTATGATATCTTAAGCTGCGGCCAGGCTAGGAGCGGGCACGCTGGCGCTCGAGCGCCGTGACGTCAAGCAATCTGCTCGACCGGGCGATTTCTGGCCAGCTAGTTGCGGGGGGGGGGGGGGGGGGAGATGTGGGGGGGGGGGGGTGCGGCCATGACATCACGGAGCTGGTTCACCCTCATTGGGTGAACCGCTCACATGACGCATCAGCAAGCAGCCAAATCAAATTTGGTTGTCTCGCAAGCAGTAGGCGCACAGCCACTCACCCTGGATGAGGTCATTCAGAGTTATCACGCTGATCGCAGTGAGTGTCAGCGTGCGCGCGAGGTTTGCTCCACTCTGGCCACAGCCTTACAAGTGGGGATTCATTGTACCTGGTAAAGGCTATGTACTGCATTGCAAGGACTTTCAGCACTTTGTAAGAAATGTTTTATTAACTCACATTGAAGATACAAGACGGGCTCATGCAGTGATTCGTGGCATCACTGTAGGCAGCGACAACCGTGGGCGGACGGCCCTATCGAGTGTTGGGGCTTGCCCCGGTGAGCCGGTGCTGCGGGCGTGCCACAGGAGCACTGGCCCGCAGTTGCAGAGGCCGCGTGCTTTTCCCCACAACCATCAAACTGATTGCCGGGGGAGAGAGAGCGCGGTCCCTCTGTAAGACTCGCCTTTTCCGGAGCGGCCCTCCTCCATAGTGACGCCATGTTGTCATTGGCAACACACCGTCACATGACACCGCTGAAAGATGGCCGGCAGGTAAGTGAAATGTCGCGGGCTATATGTCGCCCCCAATCCGTCCTGACCACAACCTTTATAATATCTCCTTATGCACCGCTCCTGTAATGCGTGACATAAATACAATAATGTAAAGCAAAGACATTCACATTTTATCAGGAATACCAGGAAAAAGGCCAAGCTGTATTGTAATTCATCTGCTTAAAAATTATATATATAATGACATTTGCAGAAGACCATTATTATTTGTTACAATTTACGTAATCATTATTATTATTTTTTTAGCATTTTTGTATTGGTAGCCGTGAGTATAAGTCTAAAAGATTTTCACTTTTAAAATGGTTACCTTTTAGTTTTCTGCTGGGACTTTTTGTTTCTTGTAAAACTTAGAGATTTAAAATAAAGGTCATCTCATCATAGTCTGTATACATTGTCTCCTGTATTTTGTAGTTGTTTGTTAGGGGCAAGGGGAGCAGGTGCATGTCTACATTTAAAGAAAAGGGTGTACGGTGAGCAAATGTAAAACACAGTGCAATTGGTATACTAATGGATGCTGCCACAATGTGTAGGACACACACAACTCCAATTAATATAAAAGGAAAAAAAAACATAAGGCGCAAACCGGTGTATGTCTGTCTACATTTACTTACAAAACATTTTCTCATAACACGTGTGTTTTTGTTTTTTAAACAGGGAGCTAATAGAAGTGGGCTGTGAAGATGCAAAGCTGGCATTTAAAGTGAAGGGCTACGTGACTAATGCCAACTATTCTATGAAGAAATGTATTTTCTTGCTCTTCATAAATGGTGAGTGTAAATGGGAAAAGTGTATCCTCTGTGTGCCCAACTCAAAGCAATCTACATCTACAATCTAGCAAACAGAATGAACCAGTTTCTTACCTGTAACCCTTCTGGTGCAGGGAATGTCGGTCACAAGAGTGCCGCAGACATTCTGCACGCGTTCAGGATCGCCAACCACCCCTGGACGTAATAAATCGACAGGAAGTCCTCCTTTTCCGCTGTGATCTGTAACTATCACCTCTAGACCTAAGTGAAAAAGACACGAGGAGTTTCACTGATGGTAGAAGCTAGTTTTTGTGATGTTCAATAAATGTAAAAAAAAATAATAAATAAAAAAAAAAACTTACTCGCTACTGTATGCTTGAAATTTCGAGTATATGTTTAACATTTTTTAACAGATTTTTTTTTTCTTTTCTCCCCCCCTCCTGTGCTGCTCTTAACATTGGCTAAAGCGAGACTGGTTGAATCAACCACTTTGAAGAAAGCCATAGAGACTGTGTATGCTGCTTATTTGCCAAAGAACACCCATCCATTCCTGTACTTGAGGTGAGGAGTGAGGGGCGTTACACCTCAAACACGTTCAGTTACAGTTAATAGGTTTATAGTGCACTCGTACAAATATAAACTCAAGCATGCTATACACATAAATATGTGGTGAGTGGTTAGGACCCAGGCAACTCACGCCATCCTCCCCACAATAATATAGTAATTCAATTAGTGCACAAACAGTATAACCATTCAATGAAGTGTCATACATTAATCTACTCTGTGGATTCAGTTTTTTCACTTTTTCATTGATTTTGAAGATAAATTTCTACAGGTTTTACATTTTTTTTTTTTTTTTGTAGCTCTGTTATTCTTTTATAAAAATAAAAATTATAATAAAAAAGGCAAACGAAAATATCACTTGTGAGCACTTTCACGTCTCAGACAGGTCTGCAACCCTGTTTTTCTCCATTATCTCCTAGCATGCAATGGTTCCACTGCAGCAAGGGATTCTGGGAAATTACATGCAGATAAGCACACAGTAAAAAAAAAATGCAAACACATTTATTATTTTAGCTATGTTTGAATTCTCTTGCTGTATTTTGGTTGGCCATAGTGGTCCCTGTTACCCTCACCCTCTTCTCCTTTGCATGTCACAGCCCATATTACTGCACGCTGATCCCACTGCCTTGATTATTGGGCTCACTCTCACGTGGATATAGAGGGTCTTGGTGTTGTGGTACTAACACGATATCCGTGTTCCTCATTATTTTATTTTAATGGCGAGGCAGCTGCCATTTTGTTTGGCTGCCCGTCTCCCTTTCCTGCCTCTCCACCTTCCAAACCCAGCGGAAAGAATCCCGCAACGTCCCAGAAACACCCGGCATTGTCACCGTTTTGCACCCTGACAACGCCCCACCCTACCCCCAGTGCTTTCTCATCGCTCGGCTGCGAACACAGGGAGGGGGGAACACTCCAGTCCTACTTGTAGTTTTTATTCGTTTTTAAAAAATAAAAGCACCGTCATGTTACTTGATATAGTGGTGACATTAAGAATGAAAGAGTTGAGGGGAAGGGCATTCCAGAGGTGTGGGGCAGTCAATGAGAATGGTTTAAGGCAGGAGAAGGCTTTAGATACAAAGGGGGCAGAGAGAAGACATCCTTGAGCAGAATGCAAGAGCCGGGATGGTGCATAGCGAGAAATTAGGGCTGAGATGTAAGGAGGGGCAGAAGAGTGTAAGGGCTGCACCCCTCTGGCTACTGCAGCGCCCACTGTGGTGGACGCTGCAGGGACGAGAGCCCTCCCCTCAATGGCGCCGGGCCCGCTGCGAGGGGGGGCTGTGGCGCGAGTTGCTCCTGCTCTCAATAGAATTGAGAGCAGGACTCGCTACGGAGCGCTAAGCCACGCCCCCCGGCGGTTCAGCCAATGAGGGCGAACCTGCCGGGTGACGTCATGGCCGCGCCCCGTCACTCCCTCGCCACGCTCCCCCGGTCTTTTGGTCTGCAGCTCCCTGCAGACCGGGGAATTGGCTGCACGCGCCGCCAGTCTCGCGGGCGCGCGTGCAGCGGAGGTACTGGGGCCTCAGTCTTAAGCTTTAAAAATGAGGAGAATTGAGTGTGAGATGCGGGATTGGATGGGAAGCCAGGAGAGTGATTTCAGCAGGGGAGATGCTGAGACAGATTTAGGAAAGAGCAGGGTTACATACTTTAGGGACAGTTGGTAGTTTGAGTACCTCAGTGTGCGGACCCAAAACACATTGTGCAATCCATTATACAATCTGTCAGAGAGTACCTTTTTAATAGAGAGGCAGATTTACAGACACTTTGTTCTCAACAACTATTGGGTAGAGGGATATTGTTTCACAATGAAGTGCCACTGCTGCTTTTTTCTCACTGACATAGCAGATGTTTAATTACTGTTGTTTTTTTATGATATATGGATGGCTGATATTGTCCAAACCACACACTGGATGGAATAAGTAATTATATGCTATGGTCCTTTTTGATGATACAGCGGCATTGTAATTAGCTCTGCTGCAATATCTTTGCCATGTACAATTATATAAGCATTGACCTTGCTATATACGTGCTGGAGATTCGCACACAATTATACAGGTGTATCCTGTTATAGTTGAGTGGTCGCCACAGTGATTACATGCTCAGTGTGCCTAACCATTAGTTCTTTTAAAGTTGACACACAAAGCGGACTATCGTATTGCTTTAATTATTTATTTATTAAATAGATTATTTTAAATTAAACGACTATTCTACAATACTGTATATAGGTATCAGCCTATCATGCTTCAGATATATACTGTCCCCTGGATTATCCAGATACCATCATCCACTGATCCACCTCCTTATTTGGGGGGAACCATCCCTAATATCTTATTTGTCCTAATAGTCAACTAGGAGTGTAGAGTGCATGCTGCTGGGGCCTTTTTGTTCCTGCCGCTTTGACAGGTTAATTTGTTTGCGATATACAATATTCCCCTAGTGCACCTCCTGTTTACTAAAATGATATACTGAGTTTGAGCGTGTATCATCACCCCCCCCCCTTTTTTTTTTGGTATGGTAGAGTGGAAACATAAGGTATATTGGGAGGGAGAGGTTTGCAAAGACACCTTGCCTTGATACTAGCATTTGGGACATTTGTTCTGTTCAACCCGCTCAGTGCCAGAAGTCTGCAAGTCTGGCACTGAACACCCGGCTCGCCTGGTGGCTTGGGGCGCTGCTCGGCTGGTGGCTTGGGGCGGTGCTCGCCTGGTGGCTTGGGGCGGTGCTTGCGTGATGGTTGGGGCGGTGCTCGTCTGGTGGCTTGGGTGCGCTGCTCACCTGGTGGCTTGGGGCGGTGCTTGCGTGATGGTTGGGGCGGTGCTCGCCCGGTGGTTGGGGCGGTGCTCGCCCGGTGGTTGGGGCAGTGGTGGCTTGGGGCGGTGCTCGCCTGGTGGCTTGGGGCGGTGCTCGCCTGGTGGCTTGGGGCGGTGCTCGCCTGGTGGCTTGGGGTGGTGCTCGTCTGGTGGATTGGGGCGGTGCTCGCGTGGTCGAAGCCGGCCCCCAGATAATGGGAATGGAAGTGGAATGTCCTCCACTTTCATTCCGAGCGCATTCAGGTGAACATGATCAGCCCTGTGATATTAAAGCAGCAAAACATGTGAAATCTCATGTTCAAGGTCTGTGGTATTAGAAAATAGTGACTGTTTTTTTTAAATATTTTTTTTTTGTTTTTATTCAACTCTTAATGCTATTCTTAATGCGTGTGAAAGCATCCTTTGATTTCTATAGCAGGTTTTATCCCACCTCCCAAGCAGTGTAAGATCTTTGCAACACTTTCCTGTTTGGGATCATTTGTTGCAATTGTTCCCAGCAGCTTGAGCTGTAAATTGTAACAATATATAATGTTACTATTAGTACTATAAGAACACATTGTAGTTGCTGGGTTAGGCTGCGCTTATAGTGCCGACGTCGCGTCAAAACAAATGCATTGAATCTGTAGCATGTGCTTCTAGTAGGCGCAACCTAAATCTCTTCAGTAATTAGAATTTGATTTTTACAGCGACGGTCTCACCATGTGACAGGCTGTAAAGCAATCAGAACTCCTGAAGGGAATGAAACGCGCGTCGGGTGATGATGACATAGTCATCTAGTCTGTAGCGTGACTGCAACGCAGGTCGCAAGTCTATTGCCACTCGATACTTTTGCCGCTTTATACTTTGTATCTACTAGCTAGTTAACAAAGATGTGGACCGATGAGGAATCCACTTATAGCTAGAACTCTGCTCTCATTCAATTTGGAAGATTAAAACAAAGGTAGCTCAATATAGCAACCACGGAAAGCAAATGCACAGGCTACCCCAAAGGGAGATAAGGTACTCTGCAAACACTAAGCCAGCACCAAACCTGTGGGCATAAATAACCTCTTCACACACACATATATATATATATATTCATTATTGCTATTATGCAATTTGATACAAGCTATCCATTGGGATACATTATAACCCATTCACTAAAGAATGATAACCAAAGAGGTACACTTGATACACTGCCTGTATATATAAAAAACGTAGTAGCTTATCAAGAGATGTATGAGCATGATGTGTGAATTATACCAGTAGTCTATTGTTTTACACAACTACTGGTATATAAATCACAAAGTATAAATATCAGTTGGTGACCCTACGGGGATCACTACAGGTCATTATCTTACACTTACATTTGCTACCAGGGATATTCGGTTTATTGTATGATATATAATGCACATATCTAATCACAATCTGAACACTCTGTGGATCAATATCCTCATCAGCACGATCAAACACTTTACTGCACTTATTTTAATTATTGACATGTATCACCTATTTCACTTATCACTCACCCCCTGATATACAAGCCTACTTGCTACAATAAGAATATGACGATTTTTACTTTTGACCTGAAAGTGGCAATCTAGTGTCAGTCAATTTGTGTTTACATACAGGATTGTAGTGACACGCTATATGTTGAAATAGGTTTAATTTGTGCTAAATAATAAAGTATATATTAGTGGAGATGGCTTTCCATCTCTTATAGTTAATAATAGAGTTCTATTATAAAGGTAGAGTGCACGCATCATAGGGATTACTTTTTGTTTTCGTGCTATCAGTTTCTATCCCAGCATGCACCCCTTACACTAATCCAAATCTAGCTGAGCAGTAGCTGTTTCTTTTTGCTTAAAAATTCAGCATACAAACAGAAATTACAACTCCTCTCCGTTTCAGCCTTCCCACTTGCTCTTGTCTCCGCCCCTCTGCCTTCCCCTTTGCCTGACGTCACTCCCCTTGTAGCAAGAGACGTCTCCGAAACTCAACTTTCGCAACGTCTACGGAGACGAGTGACGTCATCCGTAGCCGGCACTATAAGCGCATCCTTACACTGACCTGAAGGATTGATTGATTGAAACTGAAAGACAGCCATTATGTTAGTCACTCAATCCGTATTTTTACATATTTATAACAAGAGCACCAAACGTTTGCCAGCTTAGGTAATTTTATACATTGTCACATCCTTTACATAAAAAAAAATTACAAGTTGGACAGTAATTAAAGGAACATATTAAGGTCACTGAAGCAGTAAAATCTTTAACAAGTGTTCCATTATTTTAAGTTGCTTATACATATCAGCCCCAGTAACGGTATAGAAGACCTATCTGCTGCTCTGTTATATTCTTGCTAGGGAGGTGTACAAACTTGAGGAATTCTCATTGCTCTGTGTGCACCGGTTTTCTCAGCCTGGAGATAGCCCCTCAAAACGTTGATGTGAACGTGCACCCGACGAAGCACGAGGTTCATTTCCTGCATGAAGACAGCATTATTGAGCGGGTACAGCAGCACGTCGAAAGCAAACTGCTGGGATCCAACTCTTCGAGAATGTACTTCACACAGGTGAGGGTCTGAGCACCAGATACTCCTCCAGTCACACGCGATTGTTTTTATCTGTGTGTTTCCTTTGCATATGGCTGCCCCAGAAACTGGGTTATATTCACAAGTTCTGGATCAGCTTCACAATATGGGGCTCCTCTTGAATCGCTGCTGTGCTTAAAGTTCAATAATAAATTCCACACAATAATATACAATACTTGCTGCACTCAGAGCAGTGGTTACCAACTTTTTATTTTATTTTACATTGTGCAACTCCTACTAGAAAATAAAGTCCTTATTGCCTACTCATCTGACTATTGCTAACAAAACTATTTGACCAATGCCAGACAATATATTGTCTTGAGCTTGTTTTGGGGAACACGTTCATAAAAAGACACCAAACTGCGCTTTGTGCAGACGGCATGGGTGGCATGGCTGTTTAATTACTACGCTGCGGGAACGTCCAAAGTCATGCCCTACAATGCCTTCCTGCTGTTGATGCAAAGCATTGTAGGGAGTGACTTTGGAAGTTCCTGCTGTAATTGCCTGCTATACCACCCACGTTAAGGTGCAGTCAGAAACCCGCAATACTACATGGGATCCACCATTGCAAATTTTTGGGTGTATCCCCTGTTGGGAATCACTGCATTAGAGGCTTGTTAAAGGGACAGTCCCTTCTAATACTAAAGTCTACCAACGGCAGCAATGTTTTTAAGGGTTACATCTGCGTTATTGCCTTATTTTCTTTCATTTTTTTTAACCAAAATATCACACCTTTAAGTATTTTTAAATGACTTTTTTTCATTAGTGTGTAAACATGGTGAGCAAAGACTTGGGAGGGGTTTGAGTTCTGGTTACTCCCTTTTGTCTGTCACTCTGTCCCTTTTGTGTTTAATAAGAGTATGCGCAGGCAGGGCTGACCCCCTCAATCCCCTTCGCTCTCTAGGAAGGATAAGAAAGGGATAAAAGCAAATAAAACTCTGAGGACCCTAAGAAATACAATTTGAATTTAATTTCCAAAGAAACATAGTTACATAGTAGATGAGGTGAAAAAAGACGTAGGTCCATCAAGTTCAACCTATGCTAAACAATAGCAGACATTATCTTTCTTCTTTTTAGAATGGTTAGGAAGGAAGCCAATAAGATTGTTACATTTTTGGGGGCCCAACAGGAATTCGTGATGTCATCCAGTGCGGCTTCCTATTGGCCTATGTGACCGGGCTTTAAACTGCAGTTGTGTAAGGAAAGGGACAGATACATTGGGATAATCTGCACCAACACAGCCACTCAATCCTATGCAAACAGTTATTCTTGTTATAACTGGATATGTTGTGTGTCGTTTGGGGGAACAGTGTCATACGCTGCATCTGAATGCTTTTTAACTTGTCACATAGAGGCCTTCAAAGACTAACTGGTCCTTGACCAAAACATCAGGAACCATGAATTTCAGAATGACGCTTACATCGGAGAGCGTTAAAAACGTAGTCTGGAGTTCAAAAATAATTTGGATAGAAACTTATTATATTTAACAGGAGATTCAGTCACCCCTCCCTAAAAACAAACAAAAAACATTATACACAAAATGATGTATACTTAATGAATACACAAATATTGTATTGACTCTGGGTCAGAAAAATGGTTTACAGTGCAGCTGTTCTGTTTGGTGAGGAATACTTTCTGTACAGCAGTAGTTTTTTTGTTTTGTAATGTAGTACTCGGGCTTCGTTACTACATAACATAATCATGCAAATCTCCGGTGTAGTAGAATGACGCATGCACTCGTGGGTGAAACCAAGATGGAATTTGAAGCCCAACTTTAGAAGGATTTTTCCTGCTATCATTTTCCGTTTCATTGTCGATTTTGAATGTTAAATTATGCCTTTTTTGTTGTTCTCATGAGTGTTTATGTGTATAAATAGAAGTCTTATGTATGTTTGTATGTGTGTGGTTGAAACCTGTCCCAGCTTCACATTTCAAGGATAATATAACAACCTCACACTGATGAGACCCAAAAGGTCAAACGGCTGTCGTTGAGTAGGTGTTCTGGCTATGTACTTCCTTACTCGGGCTGAAGTGAAAAGCTGTGTAATGCGGCGCTTATAGGGGGTCCATGTTAAATGGACAACAAGCAAAAGGTGACATTGTGTGCTCATTTGCATGTAATTTCCCAAAATCCCTTGCTGCAGTAGAAGCACCATATGTTAAGAGATAATGGGAAAAGCAGGGTTGCAGACCTAGCTGGGACATGGGAAGGTGCTCACAAGTGATATTTTTATTTGCGGTGTATAAATAGAAACCTAAGTAAAATTAATTGTGTTAAAGGCAAGATTTCTCTATTTTGCCCCTTCTTTTTTCACCAGACGTTGTTGCCTGGAGCTTCCATGTCTGCCAGCGAGATTATGAAACCTGTGGCCGGCTCTTCTTCTGCTGCTCAGAAGTCGGGCGACAAGGTGTATGCTCACCAGATGGTACGCACAGACTCCAGGGACCAGAAGCTGGACGCCTTCCTTCAGCCTTTAAAAAGGCCACAGATTGACCTTTCAGACTGCCCACTGTCTGAGCTTGTTGGCGATCAGCACCTTGACAGACGAGGTCCACACGATACAGAGATGGCAGAACTAAACGACATGGACATGCTTGAAGCTTCTGAGCATTATGCTAATGCAGAGGATTCTGGGACAGTGCCAATGGAAGCTGCTGCTAGCACATCTGCAGACATTGTGCCGCCCAGGTAATGCCAACAGCACGAGCAGCAGTTCATATTGGTCCTTATGTCCTAAGAATGTATATCCTGCACAGTGTAATGTGAATGTGTATATCTCTCCCATGGGTCAAACCCCTGCTGCATAACGAAAATGTAACTTATTAATTGTGTTGAGCCCTTCTCTCGCTTCTGAGCTGTAGCAAACATGAAACCTGCATGTTGAACCTTTTAATTTCCCATATTTATTTGATACTTTAACCATCTAATACAAGGGTGGCCAATTTCAGTCCTCAAGGGCCCCGAACAGATTCAGGTTTTAAGGATATCCCTGCTTCAGCACAGGTGACATCATCATTTTGACTGAGCCACTGATTGAGTCACCTGTGCTGAAGCAGGGATATCCTTAAGACCTGACCTGTTGGTGGCCCTTGAGTACTGGGATTGGCCACTGCTGATTTTAATATCACCAATAATAAGGCCACAGTATCAGTACACTAGCAGAAATAAAGGCACGCCAGCGTGTCACAAACTATAGTACTGCTGCAGCTGGGAGCTTATGGAAACATTTGAGTTTAAATTAGCCCTCTTAGCTCATTTTCTCCACCTAGTGGTAAAACCATTAATGGCTATGCACTTAACCTAGGCTATGCTGCAGGTATATGCTTATAGGGGTCCATGTCAAAATGGATTTGAAGTTAAAGGTGACAGTGTGCTCATTTGCATGGCATTTCCCAGAATCCTTGCTGCAGTGTATGCTGGGAGAGAACGGTGAAAAGCAAGGTTGCAGACCTGTCTGAGACATGGAATGTGCTTACAAGTGATTTTCATTTACTGTATGCTATATGGGAGAGGGTTTTTGTCACTTTTTTTTATTTATTTTTACCCACCATAACTTATTTAAGGTGTGAGTAAAACCAGGAATTCTGCAATTATTTGGTGTATGCTTCTAATTAGAAAAAAAGTACTTTGCTGTACCTTTTAGCACATGTGCATGGTAAACAATCACATTTCAATGTATTGTTCCAAGTATAACATCTATTTAAAATAAATGTTTCAACTGTTTTGCGGAAGAAAGTGCAAGGCCTAAAATACTGAAGGTAAATGTAATTTCCTCGAGTGGGGGGGGGGGGGGGAGTTTGGGGAGAGAGAAATGGGTTGGGTGGCTTTTCCAGTGCTGCCTCCCTTCTGGTGACTCCTCCTGGTGGAAGCTGGCAACACTGACGGCCTCCTCGGCCAGCAGTGACGTCACTTCCGTCACCACTGACTTCCGTCTCCATCAACTCCATTCACTGCCAGCCAATTTTCCTCATGTGGTAGGTGTGCCCAAAGAAGTTTCTCTTCAAAAAGCAACAAACCGCGGCTTCAGTGACCGTAACAGCTGCGAATTTCCTCTATGCTGGGGACAAATCCCGTAGCTTCCCCCGGCAGAATCAGAGATGTGTATGGCCACATCGGCACTTTTGCATTGTAGTTGTGCATGGCACTAAAGCTATAACAGGTTTTCACAGTCGCTAACCTGGATTTATCCCTTTGCTTTTGCCTTTGTGAAGGAAGAGGCCGCGCAAAGAGACGGATGAGGAGATGGTGGCGGACGAGCCGGTGAAGAATATGACGGCCACTTCCACCCCAAAGAGAAGGATCATAAACCTAACCAGCATATTAAGCCTGCAGAAGGAAATCGAGGCGCAGGCTCACACAAGTAGGTATATAATAAAATGCCTCCCGTCTGAGTTTAATGCAGAAGTCCTTGTAAGCGGGAAGTAAATGTGTGTTTCCTTTCTCACACACGTGAACCTGCATCGGGGCCGTTGCTGCTTTTGTAATCCATGCGTTGCAGTCCCCCATCCAGATCCCATTGCAATCTGTAATCCAAATAAAGAAACATACACATAAATGTTGCATCTATGTCCCATGTTATACCAGATACACATCCAATAACACTAACCGTCCTCCCGCGCATCTTCCTCTGATATGCTCTGCACCTCGGCAGGGAGGGGCACTATATTGATTACAGATGCTGAGCATTATCTTGCATTTTCAGCTGTCCACAGTTTTTAGTTGTTGCTAGAAATACAACGGGTTGCTCCCCTCTCATGATCCCATTGTGAGTCAGATTCGCTAAAAAGCTCTTAATAAAATATTGTACAATGTGTGTTGGCACAGAATCTCAAAAAAATATTACAATCTTTTTTGCGGGGCGTAGAATCTTTTCACACGAGACGTACATGTTAAAGCTCAGATATGTCAGATGTTTGCTCTTGATGTTATACGTTGTAGACAGAATGATTGACTGGGCAATATAAGGTCCGGAATAGACTCATCCGCTCACCTATGTGTTGGCACAGTCCCCTGTTTAATAATCGCGCACTCGCTGCTTGCGGAAGTCACCTGAAGTAGCCTGTTGCAGCCCATTCTACATTGATGTCCCTTCCCGGTTCTGTCCAGCACCAGTGCTCAGTCAGCTGAGCGAATCCTGCATCACTGCTCCTTCTGTTTTTATTCCAGGCCTCCAGGACATGCTGCGCAATCACTCGTTTGTGGGCTGTGTCAGCCCGCAGTGGGCTTTAGCGCAATATCAGACAAAGCTCTATCTTCTAAACACCACAAAGCTGAGGTAAGGTTTACATAAGAGCAGTGGTGAGAGATAACTAGGTGGCTGAAACTACCTATGATATTTCGTCTGTACTGTACTTCTCACAACACGGCGGTTACCCTTCCAAGTGAGGGGTGATGTATTACACCGTGATGAGTATTGCACAGAGAAGAAGTAGCACCTTTATTTGGCTATCATGTGATGATGCAAACTTTTCAGGAATAAGCCTGTTCGTTTAGGCCAGGGGTAGGCACCTCCGGTCTTCAAGGGCCACCAACGGGTCAGGTTTTCAGGATATCCCTGCTTCCGCATAGGTGATGTAGTCTTCGAATAACCCACCTGTGATAAAACAGGGATTGAGACACCATTTGTTCCTTTTCTTTTTAATTATGTTTTGTACTGACTGCTCGTTATAAAGATGCTTACACATTGGATAGAGTTAGATTTAGCATAGTGTGTACAGCCTCAATTGAAAATCATGTACTGACTTTACCTGTGATCATTGCTGTTTTGTTTAAAAACGGAATGTGTGACTGTATGGGTACAGTATGTATCTTTACGTGTGTGTACACCAAATGGTAGCACTCACTGGTTAGGTAGGGCACTTGCGGCTGGTCAGTGCATGGTAAAGGATTTAATTACAAACAATGGACATCTCAAGAGGAAATGTATACCAGCGCCAGTAAATACAAAAATAGAATTGCCCACTGGGCACCGAAACGTTGAGTGTAAATGCGGAGTACGTCACAATAAAGTAATCTCATTAGTCACAATAATTGTTTTGTATTTTCTGGTGCTGGTATACATTTCTTCTAGACCTGTGTGTCACTTGTAGTGTATTCATTTCCTAGTTAATATCACCAAGACACAAACCTCATTGAGCATATTGGAGAATGTTTATTTTTCAGATTAATAAGCACTTCCTTGTTTAGCACGTCCTATGTACCACTCTTTCACAAATTCTAAGTAGTTAATTTTCTTCTGCGTCCTACTCACTCCAGTGCCCACACCATGTGCGGTGCTCATTAAACATAGGACAGTGTGCCACTAGGGAGCACCTGCAGATGTGGCTGATGCTCCCCATGTGAACGGTGCTGCAATATGTGACACGAGATTGGACGCAGCTTCATGTAAACAAATGGGGACGTATGCGTCATTAAACACTATTTGTGCAGGAGTGGTAAAGGCTGCTGCATCGGTAGGTTGGGGTTGGAGCTTGCCACTGCAAGTCTCTAAAACATCTGATGTAATAATCTGCTGAGTAGCTGCACTCTCACTGGTGTGTGCTGCTGTGATTTGAACTACACATACTGTATATTGGCATGTAAAAATGTCCTTGTATATATATTTTTTATTCATTGTCATTTTTTTTAATTATAAAGCATTTACTAATAAATAGCAAAGTTTAGAGGCGCAATCCAAGCTGGTAATTAATTAAAATTAATTTGTTTTTGATATTTAAAAAAAATTTTTTTTAACATTTGATTGAATCGGAGGGTCTAAGGAACGGGACCTCATTAATTTCAGCTCCGGGGACCCCTTGCGTCCAGAGATACTTACCTCTAGGGTGTGCCGATAGCCGCTCGGCTAGCTGTGATCAAGAAATGGCCGCTTTTCAATGCTCCTGCGGCCCAATAAGATGCCGTGACGTAATCAGGTCCGACTTCCTATTGGCTCACGTAACGTGGGAACTTTAAACTGAGCAGAGATCCCGGCATCCCATTTGGAGGTCTTTATCTCAGGAAGCAAGGGGTTTAGCCCCGGAGGCCCCCTGCTTCAACCCTACTGTATGTTAAAGAACAGTAGTTAAACAAACCTGTTCATTAAACTCCTAAAATCAAACATGACGCAACATAGAAGAAAACAGAAAACAGAGAGACTGCTGGTTTTAAAAGCTTTACAATGCCCACCCTTTTGTGCATGATTTAACCCTTTGGCAGCATTTATTTGCATCTCAATGCATTGCTGGCCCCTCTGGCAGTTGGACCCGAGCAGCCTAAACTGTCCTGATATTTTGGAAGTAGTTGTCTTTTAGCAGTTTCTGTTGAGCAGAGGGAATTGTAACTGCGCAGTAACATCAGACTTTTACTTCAGAGAGGTACATGCGCATCAATGTTTTAAAGGAGTAGTGTAACCCAGGGGTGTGCAAACTGGGGGGCACGAGATTTGATGTGGGTGGGGTAGGGGGGCGCGAGTGGCGGTTACAGAGGCCACACGCTCTTCCCCAAGGCATTTAGATTAAATGGTGGGGAGCGTGCACGAGGCCTCTGTAACCTCCCTTACCTGGTCTCTGGCAGCTTCCAGCGACGCGTCGCCATGGTTATGCGGAGTCAAATGACGGCTGAAAATTTTGCGTGCCCCTCGTTTAACCCATGCACTCTCCAACCCTCACCCCTTTATTTATTTACATATTGATGGGAATTAGGGGGTCCCAAGAGGTGGACTGTGTTAAAATTGGCTCCGGGGACGCCCCTGTAGATAAATAATTAGGGAAAGGTAGCACCAGTACTTCTATGTGTAAATCCCTCGCATCACCCGGCCCAACCGGAAGCTGAAACTGAACATGTCATGGCTTCCTATAGGCCTGTGCATGGGAGAGTTAGTCCGCCATTTGGATTCTGCCACTACCGTTACATGTATGTATCTCGAAAACTAGGGTGTGCCTGAAGCTGTAAATAGCGCTGTTCAGCTTTGTGGATCCAATGCTTCTCACCCATGTAAAACAATATAACAAGAGACGGGGAGGGGGGTTTAAGAAAATTGTAGGGGGGGAACTGCTCTTTTAGAAATGTCTTTTCTCACTGTGTGTGTGTGTGTGTGTGTGGGGTGTGTGTGTGTGTGTGTGGTGTGTGTGGGTGTGTGTTTTGTGTGTGTGTGTGTGTGTGTGTGTGTGTGTGTGTGTGTGTGTTGTGTGTGTGTGTGTGTGTGTGTGTGTGTGTGTGTGTGTGTGTCAGTCATTTGACCACTGTCTGATTCCCTTTTTTTATTTTTTGTTTTAATTGCAGTCAAGAATTGTTTTATCAAATACTTATTTACGACTTTGGAAACTTTGGCATCTTGAGATTATCTGTAAGTATATGTCGATCTATATTTTGTTTCCTCTCCGTAAAAAAGATACTTGTAGAATTTTTTTTTTTTTTTTTTTAATTTATTTGAATGATGATAGTAAGCAAAAATCATGTTTGCAAGAAAACATTTTGGCCCACAATACAGTATACAGGCATACCCCGCATTTTTGTACGCAATGGGTCCAGAGCATGTATGTAAAGCGAAAATGTACTTAAAGTGAAGCTCTACCTTTTCTCCACTTATCGATGCATGTACTGTACTGCAATTGTCATATACGTGCATAACTGATGTAAATAACGCATTTGTAACAGGCGCTATAGTCTCCCCGCTTGCGCACAGCTTCGGTACAGGTAGGGAGCCAGTATTGCTGTTCAGGACGTGCTGACAGGCGCATGCGTGAGCTGCCGTTTGCCTATTGGATGATATGTCCTTACTCGCAAGTGTAGTTAAAGTGAGTGTCCTTAAACTGGGGTATGCCTGTAATGGTATCTCGTATCCCTATGCACTTTAGCCTCTACATAGCTCGGATTTGTCATAGAAACTAGTAACAGAATTTCTGCACTTTCATGCGGTGACTTGTGACTCTGAGCATTATTGACCTGCTTTTATAAAAAAATAACTATCAGTCCACTTTTTTTTTTTTTTTAAACTTTTTGGTGTTGGTTAAAAGTTAAACATGAGAAGTAGTCTGCAGGTGTGTGAACAATTTTTATTATTGTTGGGTCAAACGTTTTGGTCTCTAAACCAGGGGTGGGTAATTATTTTGATTGGAGGGCCACTTCACGAACTGTGGTAAACTTTGCAGGCAACACACTTAATGTAGTTGCAAAGTGTTTTAATAACTCTACCCCCTTCACTCTTCTCTTCCCCTCCTCTCTCAATCTTCTACTTCCCTCCTGTCTCCCACTCTTCTACCCCCCTCCTTTCTCACTCTTCTCCTTCCCCCCCCCCCCCCCCCCCACCTCTTTTACTTAGCGGCCGCAGGAGCCCACCCAGGCGGCGATTGCCGAAGTCTGGCCGACTTGGTGGGTTACCGCTGCTATGTAAGGCCTTGTACCACAACTAGGGCGGGGAGACTCATACAAATGCTCAAATTCTTACTTGCTTCAGCGAATTCCCCAATTTGTTGCTGGCGGTCTTCTGGACTTGTGGCAAAAATAACAATGTCATCAGTAAATCGTAGGTGACTCAAATATTCACTGTTGATTTTGATTCCCTATTTCCTCTCGATATACTGTAATGTTTTGAATAATTCTTCAAGTGAAAAGCTTTGGTGATATGGTGTGTCCCTGACACACTTCCTTGCTGATCCTTATCTTGCTTGTATATTCGTGTAATCTAATGGTTGATGCGGACTTCTCATAAACTATTAAATCATAGTCCTTAATGTACGCATGCGTTCCTTAATGTGTCAAGCCGTTTTCTTGGTTAACATCCGACAGCCGGACTTCCAGGTGGCATAATATAGCATATCCTGCATGTTTTCTCCAATAAAGTCCTCAGAGCCAAGGTTCCTACTGTCTCAACAATCCCACTCCCCGTCCATGTCCTGCAGTTCCTGATCGTTGCCACGATCGCTGTGGGAAGATTCGCTCCGAAGGAGCCAAGTATGGCGATCACGTCCTCTCCGTAAGACCGACAGTGTCCCCAGCAACGAACTCGGTAACCCATATTCCCATGATGAAGGGGAAAACACACATGAAGAAAACGCCATGTGTAAAATCAATGAGACATTTTAATTATCTGAACAAATCTAAAAACACTGCACTCACAAACGCTGCATAATTTTGAGCTATACTCATGCTCTGTCACTGCAGCAGACGTGGTCTTTATCTTGCGCCGCACTCCGAGATGCCGACCGCACTTCCGGGGACCGGAACTAGTGGAAACACCTTGTGATCTAGTCCTCCGGCAACCAATATCTCTTATGTCGAATTCCCCTTTGGTTTCGCGCCTGTCCCCCCCAACTCATCCAGCATGATGACTTAGCAGCGTGTGACTGCTTTCTTACGCGTTTCATGTGAACTTAAAATCCTCTGAAGTTATCATTCACTTACCATTCACTGGTATAATCCATGGTACATAGTTTACGCCTCTATTATTTACATTGGGTACACCTCACATATAGTGCAATATTTACATACTTAATTGGTATACATAATTCTCCTTTGGTCATTGATATAAATGAAATAAGACACTTGCACTTTTCAATTAGCACGTTCAATATTAGTGTATAGGGCACTGTCTATCTATTTTCTTGAGATATATAGACAGATATAGATACATATCAAAAAAGTTGCCACCTTGGATTGCCTCTTTTAAAAAGACCAAGTCAACGACCAAAAGTAAGATTGGTGGAGGAAATCAGAAAACTTGTTGGAGCAACATGGAGAAAAATAGGTCAAAGAGAGGAGGAGGGGTGTTATTTTATATTGCAGACACATTACAATTTACACTGTTAAATTGCCCACCAAGTCCACCCTCTTTTGAAACTCTAGTTGGCAAAATCTGCCTCCCCTTTTCTAAGCCCATCTTGCTTGCTGGCATCTACCGCCCCCTAAAGCCCCTCTACAATCCTTGACTGATATCACCCAATTTCTTGGCTCCATTTCCTCTCTGAATGAGAAGAGTGAGCTGCTAGTTCTAGGGGACTTCAACTTCAATTGGCTTGACCCTAAAAACCACAAAATCCAGATACAACTCAAGTCACTTAACCTATCGCAACTCATTTCCCAACCCACACGGATAAACCTGAAATCGCATAACCATTCCTTGCTAGACTGGATTCTCTCCTCAAACCCCAGCAGAATCCAGTCCTCTGGCATCCTTCCTGATATTTTCAGTGACCATGCAATAGTGTACTGTGTAAGGAAAATTAAACCGCCCCATTCAAGCCCTAAAGTTCTCCTCACTAGAACATTTAAAAACTTTAACCCACAACAGTTTCTGGATGACCTTACCAACTGCCCATGGCACAGAATCGATTTAATTCCCGACCCCGATTCTGCGCTCAACTATTTCCAATCCGAGTTCTTAAAACTCTGCGATACCCATGCTCCACTACGCAAAATAAGGGTACGGGGTGCCCACCTTCCATGGGTTACACCTGACCTTATAGCACTCTACCAGTTCAGGGATGCCTTGTGGAAAAGCTACAAAGTAACTGGCACTACCAAGGATCTCAATCACTACAGATGCATGCGGAACATGTGCACAAGGCAAACAAGGCATGCAAAAGCACAATATTACGCTGACAATCTCCACCAAAATACATCAAACCCAGCTAACTTCTGGAAGGTTATCAACAACATATTCCAGCCTCCTAACCATCAACAACCAAGTAATATCACTAAGGGGGATATTACTCTGACAAACCCCAGTGACATTGCAAATGCATTCAATGATTACTTTGTGGGGTGTGCCACTAACTTATTAGCGAAACGCAGCACAAACCCCAAACATGAATCTCATCCTGGGAGTATCCCTACAGTCCCACCCCCTCTCAACACTGCCCACAATTTTCAATTTAGCCCAGTATCTGAAGAGGAGATTACACAAGCGCTCCTCAAACCAAAACTAAGCAGCCAATGTGGACCCGACTTACTACAATCTAGGTTCCTACGACTTGGTGCCCCAGCCATTGCCAAACCAATTGCGTCCATAGTCAACTCTATCCTGTCTGCAGGCCATATCCCTAAGACCTGGAAAACTGCCAGAGTTGTCCCAATCTTCAAAAGTGGGGACAAAAACACTGTCTCAAACTACAGGCCAATCTCACTTCTCCCAATTCTATCCAAAGTAATAGAAAAATGTTTCCACTCCCAATTAAGCGATTTCTACACCAAGACAAATTTCCCTAGCCAATTCCAGTCTGGGTTTCGTCCCAAACACTCCACCGTAACTACCCTGCTAAAAGTTTGCAATGAAATCCAGTGTGTAATGGAACGGGGACAACTCACTGGAGCAGTATTCCTAGATTTTGCAAAGGCTATTGACACAGTTGTTCATGTTATCCTGCTTAACAAACTCCAGAGCTCTGGAATAGGGAAGCATGCTTTAAACTGGTTTCAGTCCTACCTATCAGGAAGATCCCAACATGTGTCCATCTCAGGCTCTAACTCCAACCCCCTGGATATCACCTGTGGTGTCCCGCAAGGCTCTGTTCTGGGGCCCCTACTCTTCTCAGTGTTCATTAATGATCTTCCCACAGCTTGTAAGGAAGCCTCAATACCCATGTATGCAGATGACACAATCCTATATGCACACAGCCATAGCCTCTCTGACCTTCAACACATACTTCAGTCTGACTTTTTGAGACTCGAAAACTGGATTTCCCAAAACAAACAAGGCTGTAACAATGGTATTTGGGACCAAGACTAAATTTGTAAAGATTCCAGTGACTGAGCTCCTGATTAGAACCAACGCTAACACCACCC
The DNA here is from genome assembly GCA_036426205.1 of Ascaphus truei. Taxonomy (NCBI): domain Eukaryota; kingdom Metazoa; phylum Chordata; class Amphibia; order Anura; family Ascaphidae; genus Ascaphus; species Ascaphus truei. The sequence goes on along the minus strand of WSYH01000859.1, from coordinate 71,339 downwards.
TAACACCTGTCAGTAGTTGAACTACCTGGGCTTATGGTTTGATTCCCACTTAACATTCGGGATGCACATTGATACCCTGACAACCAAGACGTATGCCAAACTAGGGGTACTTTACAGGAACAAATCCTCCCTAAGTCTCCTGGTCAGAAAGCGTATTGCACAGCAGATGCTAATGCCAATTATTGACTATGGAGACATAGTATATGGCTCGGCTCCTCAAACCCACCTTAGCAAACTTGACACCCTCTACAATTCAATTTGTCGTTTTGTTCTCCAATGCAACTATAACACACATCACTGCGAAATGCTCAAAGAACTAGATTGGTCATCACTAGAGTCTAGGCGCAAAGTTCACCTTTCCTGTCTCACCCTCTAATACTTTCTGGGCAAGCTACCCAGCTACCTGAACAAGCTCCTCACCCCTACCACATGCAGCACCTATCACCTGAGATCTGACTCCAAAAGACTGTTCATGGTCCCAAGGCTCAACAAAGTATCCGGTGGCAAATTTGAACCCACCTGAGCCCCACCAGAATGGAACTTATTAAGATGGTAGATATTAAAAGTTAATATTCATGTATTTTTGGATCTGCTCTGAACATTGCAGACCTCATCTGCAATGCTAATAGGTCATGAAGGGCAGCCGGCCTGATTGAGCCTAAGCACGTGATCAAAGCTTTAACTGCCCGGATTGTTTACAACTAAGTTACTATCACAACCAGTACTAATCACAGACTCTGCACTCTAATTGTAATCCTGAGGGTGGAAGATCAAACTGGTTGCCGTTTTGTAATTGTGTTATGTCTACCCTACAAACAAGTGCAGAATGATCTTCATTTGGTAAACTGTCATCGTACCCTGATTTAATTATGGGGGCTACCATAGAGTCCCAGTGACACATGGCTAATTAAGCGGGGGGCGATGGGTTTATCTGTGTCTCCACGTTAGGGATTGCCCGATACAGAGAATTGTCACCATTATTCTGTATTCAATGTAGAATAGCGGTTACACAGGTATATAAACTGTGTCAACCTACAGTTTTTAGTAAGTTCTTCTTCTGATCCACTGGGAATGTCACGGATTGCTGGAGAGATCTGGCCTAGTCGATACTCTCAATCCTCAACCCTACTCAGTAGTGTTACCTTCTGCTGTTAATTGTACATACTTGACTGTGTTCACCTTTTTTTGAAGGATTAATAAAGTTTTATTATATCTAAGCATCGTTCATTCAACCCAGGATCTTTTGGTGTTCATTATATCTGTTCATAAGCTACCGTACAAATATATACTAAAGTCCCCTGTAGATTAGTTCCTGTCCTACTATGCTGAGGGAGAGCAATTAGTGCCCTACTGGTCAATGTTGGGAGTACAGGAAAAAAATTGGCGGTAAACTGAACACATTTTTTCATTTTTTCTCACTGAGATAAATAGCGGTTAAAACAACAATTATTTGTTTCTCAAGAATTGTTGGGTGTGACCTTTTGATTCTTTAAGATGCATCCCACTGCCTGATTTTTTTTTTCCCCCACCTTTTTCCCCCCTTAACATGGCAATGACAGGGGTGTCAACCACAGTTAACAATCCTGATGGGACCATCCCTCCAATGAGCTGGTTTTAAATCCCCGCATATATGGCAAATAGGAAGCTCGCAACGTCATCCATCGCTGCATTCACGTCCGTTAAAGGAGGACTGACGAGTAATATGCCGGATGTACTGGCCTATCTTTACAATAACTATCTTTCGAAACCGGGGCGGTGCCCCGGCTGACTTAACTCCGTTCAACCTCGGGACCCCCTGGCTTCACAGCTGGTAAGAAGTGTGAAAATAACAGCGCAGACTTTCTTGCCCTCCTAGAAAATTAAAAACAGTTACCGCGGATGACGATTCCTCCAATGTATACGTACTGCTTCCCTAGAGGAGTAAAACATGGCAACCTCTCTTTGCTGAAGGCTTCCCAAACAACTCCTGCTAACTCCTCATCATCACCAGTTCACCTGACGGAGAAGAGAAAAAAGTGACAACATTTGGAAAAAATGTTAACCTTGAAAAAATGTACCCCGTTTTAAGGATCACTTTAAGTACACTCGACGAGTAAGTACTGTCGCCCATAGGCAAACCGCAGCTCACGCATGCCTCTATACAACACGTCCTGAAACAGCATTACAGCTCCCTACCTGTACCGACTCGTGTCGCAAGCGGGGAGACTATAGACGCCTGTTACAGAGCTTTTTACATCAGTTGTCTGCCACGTATATGACGATTGCTAGTAACAGTACCGCATCGATAGTGGCGGGAAAAGTACTCGCTTCGCGTTTAAGTACATTTTCGCTTTCACATACATGCTCCGGTCCCATTTGACGTACGTTAATGCGGGGTGCCTGTAATTGTTTTTCATCGCATCACAAATATGTTTTCTAAAATGATTTTCCTACTTTAATATATCTTATTTTGTTTTTCTTGACTTGGTTACAAGTAAGACGTTTTGCTATTTTTTTATTCTGTTTCGTATGATGTAACAATGAAAAAAAGAAAGCAAAAATAAATTAGAAAAAACAGGAACAAGAGCACTTGCAAGAAATCGCGACTGAGGCGGAGTATACAAATAAAGGCGAATTAATTTCAGGCATGATGCCTCAAGACATAACAAACGCAGGCCTGCTATTCTTGCAGTGCATATGCCTGAATAATTCGCCTTTATTTTACCCTGCCTCCAGTCCGGATCTTTGCAGTGCTCGTTCCAGTTTTGTTCTATTGTTGCTGTTCATTGGGCGAGTGAAGCACGCCCAAAGAGACGGACAATATCAAGTAGTCGATATACTACCGTAACTTATTAAGTATCTAACTGTTTTGACCGGCCAGTGAGTGTAACAGGAGTTATGCACAGGTGTATCATAACAGGAGAGATTACATATGAGGAGGGTAAGGGATTGCCACTGTCATATTCACGGGTTTTGCTCTTTTTACCATGGCATTATTCTTATTCCCCTTACTCCCCCCCATCTCACATCCCACATTGAGTCGACCCATAACTTACCTGTCTATCTACATCACATCATAGTGCCACACCACAGTGTTTACAGGATGAATTAATGGTCCGTCTTTACTATATTCTTGATTGTTTTTCCATGTGTTGATAACATTATCTACAGAATTTTAGTACCACTGATATTTCAGTATTATTATTTAAATTTGATAGTATATTATAAACCTATTTTTATTATTCCAAAATAGGCGTTTATTCAATTTTTTTACAGATTTTTTTTTTTTTTTTTTTTTACTTTCTTTGTAAAGTAAAAAATGTATAAATTGCTAGGATACACGATACAGTCATAACATGCATTATATCAGCGCATGCGTAATGCAAGTCTCCCTCCGTCACCTTCACTCTAAAGACAAATATACTTTATAATATATATTAATAGGGGCATTATTTATGGTCCAAGGCACCTGATGCGCAAAAAATAAATACAAAAATATCGACTCGAATGTTTTTTTTTTTTAGATCAATTGCCATTGTGACCGGCAGGCTGCCTTAAGCATACAGAATACCCCCAAGCCTACAATAAGTACCTCCGTGCTAAGCGCAAGATAAACGGCTCGCAATCTTCCATTGGTGGTACGTAGTTGTCCGATCAACAGTGGTAACCTGTCAGGTTTCCTTCCTGTGAAGCGGACAGTTCAATGAGGAACTATAAATCTGTCCACGTGACCGTTACGTTTCCTTGTCCAGAAGATCAAAAACATTTCCAATCGGATTTAATGACACATGCTGGCACGGCCCTACTGTAATAGGGGGGGGGGGGGGGGGGGGGGGGGGGGGGGTTTGTATTATGATTTTTGCCCCAATGCTAATAGGTCTGAAGGCAGCCGGCCCTGATTGAGCCTAAGCACGTGTGACAAAGTTTAACTGCCCGGATTGTTTACAACTAAAGTACTATCAACAACCCAGTACTAATCAACCAGACTCTGCCACTCTAATTGTTCCTGAGGGTGGAAGATCAAACTGGTTGCGTTTGTAATTGTGTTATGTCTACACTACAAACAAGGCGATGATATTCATTTGTAAACTGGTCATCGTACCTGATTTAATTAGGGGGTACCCATAGAGTCTCCAGTACACATGGGCTAATTAAGCGGGGGCGATGGTTTTATCTGTGTCTCCACGTTAGGGATTGCGATACAGAAATTGTTCCCATTATTCTGTATCAATGTAATAATACGGTTACACAGGTATATAAACTGTGTCACCTACAGTTTTTAGTAGTTTTCTTCTGATGTCCACCTGGGAATTCACACGGATTGCTGGAGATGTGCCCAGCGATACTCTTCAATCCTCAAACCCTATCATAAGTGTTACGCTTCTGCTGTTAATTGTACTATACTTGCTGTGTCACCTTTTTTTAAGAGATTAATAAAGTTTTATTTATCTAAGCAATCGTTCATCAACCCAGATTTTGGTGTTCATTATATCTTTCATAAGCTACCGTGACAAATATATACTAAAGTCCCTGTAGATTAGTTCCTGTCCTACTATGTGAGGGAGAGCAATTAGTGCCCACTGGTCAATGTTGGAGTACAGGAAAAAAATTGCGGTAAACTGAACACATGTTTTCATTATTTCTCTCATGAGGAATAAATAGCGAGGTTTAACAACTGAATTATGCTTTCTTCAAGAATTCTGTTGGTGGTGTACCTTTTTGATTCTTTAAGATGCAGTCCCAATGCCGTTGATTTTTTGTTTCCCCCACCTTTTTCCCCCCCTTACCATGGAATGACAGGGGTGTCACCCACAGTAACGATCCTGAGGGACCATCCCTCCCATGAGCTGGTTTAAATCCCCGCATTATATAGGCAAATAGGAGCTGCAACGTCATCCAGTCGCTGCATTCTCCGTCGTAAGAGAGGACTTGACGGTTAAATATGCGGATGTACTGGCCTATCTTTAAATAACTATCTTTCGAAACCGGGGGTGCGCCACGAGCTGCACTTAACTACGTTCAACCTCGGGGACCCCCTGCCTTCACGAGCTACGTAAGAGTGTGAAAATAACCAGCGCAGACTTCTTCTTGCCCTCTAGAAAAGATTAAACAAGTTACCGCTGGACTGACGATTCCTCCATACTATGTACTGCTTCCTAAGGAGTAAAACATGGAACACCTCTTTGCTGAAGCTTCCAAACAACTCCTGCTAATCACTCCTCATCCCAGTTCACCTGCGGAGAAGAGAAAAAAGTGAACAACATTTGGAAAAATGTTACCCTTGAAAAAAAATTGTACCCCGACTTTTAAGGAACACTTTAAGTACACTCGAGTAGCTAAGTACATGTCGCCCCATAGGCAAACGCAGCTCACGCACGCTCTATACAACACGTCCTGAACAGCATTACAGCTCCCTACCTGTACCGAACTGATCTCGCAAGCTGGGAGACTAAGACCCTGTTACAATGCTTATTTACATCAGTTTCTGCACGTATATGACGATTGCCTGTAACAGTTCATGACATCGATACGTGGGGAAAAGGTACTGCTTCGGTTTAAGTACATTTTCGCTTTACATACATGCGTCCGTCCCATTGGTACGTTAATGCGGGGTAACCCTGTAATTGTTTTTCATCGCCTCACAAATAGTTTTCTAAATGATTTTCCCTACCTTTAATATATTTATTATTGTTTTCTTGACTGGTTACAAGGTTAAGACGTTTTGCTATTTACTTTTTATTCTGTTTACTGTATGATTGTAACAATAGAAAAAAGAAAAGAAAAATAAATGTAGAAAAAACTGGGAAACAAGAGCACTTGCAGAAATACCGATGAGGCCGGCGTATAAATAAAGGCGAATTTAATTTCAGGCATGATGCCTCAGACATAACAAACCGCAGGCCTGCTATGTCTTGATGCATATGCCTGAAATAATTCGCCTTTATTTTACCCTGCCTCCAGTCCGGATCTTTTGCAGTGCTCGTTCCAGTTTTTTCTATGCTTGCTGTTCATTGGGGAGTGAAGCACGCCATAAGAGACGACAATATCACAGTAGTGAGTATACTACGTAACTTATTAAGTATCTAACTGTTTTGCGCGGCCACGTGAGTGTAACAGGAGTGTATTCATGCAGTGTATTCATAACAGGAGAGTACATATGAGGAGGGTAAGGGATTGCCTGTGCATATTCCGGGTTTGCTCTTTTTTTACCATGGCATTATTCTTATTCCCCTTACTCCCCCCCATCTCCATCCCAATTGAGTCAAACACCATTACCTGTCTATCTACATCACATCATAGTGCCCACACCACAGGTGTTTACAGGATGAATTATGGTCCGTCTTTACTATATTCTTGATTGTTTTTCCATGTGTTGGATAACATTATCGTACAAGGAATTTAGTAGTCCACATGTGATTTCAGTATTATTATTTAAATTTGATAGTATATTATAAACCTATTTTTTATTATTCCAAAATAGTGCGTTTATTCAATTTTTTTAAAGATTTTTTTTTTTTTTTGTTTTTTTACTTCATTTGTAAAGTAAAAAATGTATAAATTGCTAGGATACACTGTACATATAACATGCATTATATCAGGCAATGCGTAATGCAAGTCTCCCTCCGCACTTCACTCTAAAGACAAATATACTTTTATAATATATATTAAAGGGGGCATTATTTATGTCCAAGGCACCTGATCGCAAAAAATAAATACAAAAATATCGACTCGAATGTTTTTTTTTTTTAGATCAATGCCATTGTGACCGGCTGCCTTAGACAATACAGAAGTACCCCCAAGCCTACAATAAGTACCTCCGTGGCTAAGCGCAAGATAAACACTGCAATCTTCCATTGGTGGTACGTAGTTGTCGATCAACAGTGGTATCCTGTCAGGTTTCCTTCCTGTGAAGCCGACAGTTCAATGAGGAATTATAAATCTGTCCACAGTGACCGTTACGTTTCCTTGTCCAGAAGAGACAAAAACATTTCCAATCGGATTTAATGACAATGCTGGCACAGCCTACTGTAATATGGCCCAACAGATTCTTCAAAGAACATGAAGTTGCACTATATCTGTATTATGTCATGTTTAAGAAACTCCACCCATTGTTTGTCAACTCAATGTTAACCAGAGAGACAACGACTGTTCCCATATCATCGGTAAATAGCTACCACATCACAAACTAGCACTCACACTCAATCAATTTCAAGAGAGAAATATCTTTTCAACATCTCACAGTCTTCTAGCTTGGGGAGCAAATCTGCGAAATTGTAATCCGACAGACCTTCTTTGGGCCGTCTTCTTCAGTCCATCCACTCTCAGCAGACTATCCAAGGCCCTAGCATTGCCAAGTCATACAGTGGCAGCCCTGAATCCTGACAACATTTATAGAAGCAGGACTAATAAGCTATGGCACTTGCATGTCAATGCTGGTATGATCACGAGAGGGATCTCGATACTTAGGTAGAAAACGGGCATATTTTCCTCCTGCGACGTATATGTGATGTGCACACACACACACTGCCAGAAATCTGAATGCGGCGCAGAGAAAAAAATGCCAGCACCATGCATGCTAACTAGTAAACAGTGTATATTGCATGTCCATAAAAATAAAAAACACAAATTTCATTTTTTGTATGGCACACAATATTACACAGTTTTTCGCAATACATGGCACAAAACATTTCATTTATGTACCATTGCTGAGCTTTGGTGTCAAGGAGAAAGAGAGAGAAGGGAGAGAGAAGGAGAGAGAAAGAAAAGGTGATGCGAGAATCCATCAATCCAACCAATGGATGAAAGGACCCTCCCCCAATGACACTTCCATGGTACTACGGAGTTGCAAGCCTCTTTATTATTTTATTTATAAAATATATACCAGCGAAGTAATACATTGAGAGTTACTCTCGTTTTTCAAGTATGCTCCTGGGCACAGAGTAAAACAAAAATACATGGATTACAAATACAGTTAACATATAATGAACACGGTATACATTATAAAAAGACATCTGCGTGCCAGTTAAAGAAAGATATATTATGAGCATATGAAACAGATACAGACCAGATTCAAAGTGTGAGACAGCCTTCAGATTGAAAGAAACTTAAACTGGGTGGTCGGATGTGAGAGTCTCTGGTAGTTGTTCCACGTTTTGGGTGTCACTGAGACGGAGAAGGGAACGTGTTCTTAATGCCTACAGTGACTCCACACATTGGCCAAATATCAACTCTCTGCGACCTCCAGAACTGGAGATACAGAAATGCACTTTAAAACATTAAAATACAGGATTATAATGAAACATGGGAACAGGGGAACATACATTTTTCATGACATGACAAGGTGTAAACCACATTCCTGGACCGCAGTCCAGTTAAACCCTTGCCTCCCTGGTGAGGTCAGGGGGTGGCCATATGGGGTGCAACCCCTTTAATACCTGGCCAACCCCCCTCTCCCTCTACAATATTCCCCTCCCTTTCCCTGGAGTGGCATTCTTCGTTTCTCCCATAGCTGCAAACATAACTGATATACGTTAATTATAGGGAAGGTATAATGTACCCATTGCCATTAGTGGAGTGCAGGGAAAGAAAATGACGGTAAACTGAATACATCTTCTATTTTCCTCTTCCCCACATGGATATACCAAAGCTCACCCAATGGAGGGAAAACAAGAGGACAAGAAGGCACCATTTTTTAGTTAACGGTTCAATAACTCTATAATCGCACAACTTCCCTGACAACTTGCTTCAGCTGAGGCTTGTACGTCGAGCTTGTAGTATTTCACAAAGGTGTGAACGAGGACTAGACTGCAGCTTTATAAATTTGCCTGGGAGATGATTAGGCTTTGAATGCCCATGAGGAGAAACTGCTGTGGTCGAATGTGCCTTTATTACACGTGGGACCCATTTGCCTTTAAGGTTATAGGCAAGTTTGATACATGAAGTAATCCATTGTGATATGGTTGCCCTTGAGGCTTGCTGCCCTCTTCTAGGACCTTCTGATTAGAAATAATCCGATGTTCTGAGTTTTGAATTTGAGTACGTTTACCTTCAAACACCTTACTACATTTAAGCTATGTAGTCTCGCCTCATTAGGATTCGCAGGATTCGGGCAGAATGATACAGTAGATTGATCTCTTGATTGAGGTGAAATGTGGACACAACTTTTGGAAGGAAATGTGATGCAGGTCTTAGGACTGCTTTGACCTGCTGAAAAACGAGAGAACATTCTCTGCCTGAGAGCCTGCAATTCTTCCAGATGTAATTGCTACCACACAATACCGTCTTCCACATTAATAGGCTTAACGTTATTTGCTGCAAAGATCTGAATGTGTACCACACTAGTGAAAGATCCCACGTTGGTACTATACATTTAATTTGAGGACTCTGGTGCCTGACCACCTGTAGAAATCTCAGCACTATTAATGTTATCTTTTCATTATAAAATGTACAAGGATTTTCTTTCTTAAACCCAGCCTGTAGAAATGCCATCAAGGTAACAGAGGAAGGAATGAAACAGCCGGTGCTTACATTGCTACCTCACTCCTAATCGTGCCAGACACAATAAATAAGAAATAATAAGAAAATCTTAGAGTCTTTCGGAATATTCTCTCTCGGAGGAACTTTGCCGAACAATTTCCGGCCGGGTGCACTCAGCGCTGGAGCTTTCAGTTCTTTTGATCTTTTAGAGAAAAAGTTCCTTGTAAAGAAGTCGGCGATCCCCATGGCCCATGGTCTTTCCCCGCCCTGCTCCTGCGGGATTGAGATTTACTATTTCCTGACTTAGCGTTGATATTGCTCTGTCGGAACAGCCCTTTTACTTTAATCCATGCTGCTCGGGCAAATTTCTTTGGTTCTGGGTGTTGCATTGCTACTTGTTTCAGACGTTTCTGAGACAATGAGCGATGCAAAGATAGATCTAATGATATACTCACCAGATGGGGAAACAATATCATCTTTGGCCAGGAAGGTGTCATTGCTACTAACTCATGTCTTATCTTTTTAGGATCTTCGCTATAAGAGGTATCAGTTGGAAAATACATGTTAGATCCAAGTTCCAATGGAACTTAAAGCATCTACCTGGCTGGCGAGATGGTGGGAGTACTTTGAGCAGAAATTTGCCCCGTTCTTGTTTTGATGTGTTGCCATCAGATCTATTTGGGGTTGTCCCCACCGAAGTATGAGCTGTTGGAATACTTCAGTTCGGTTCCCATTCTCCGGAATGAGGGACAGTTCAGCTTAGAACATTGGCCTTCATATTGTGGGATCCGGGACTGTGACCTGCAAAAAAAAAATAATGAAATGGCGTTTGGCCCAAGAAAGAATTGATACTGCCAGAGCTAGATGCTTTGCGCTTCTGGGTTCCCCTTGCCTCGCATCATAGTTTACTATTGTGCTGTTGTCTGATTCTTTCCTTCTATTTATGCCTTGAATTTGGTCTTAAAAGAACAGGCGTTTTTTTTGTTTTTTTTAAATGCACGTAACTAGCATATTTCCCCAGAGGTTGCGGTAGGATTTTGGAAAAATTCCTTGTTCCACTGAAGTCCCGTCTGCTCCCCAACCAGTCTTGCTGGCATCTGGGGTGAGCGTTAACTAGGTTCTTCCTAGATAGATAAGATGCTCTGCCAATTCTCCCACCATTTTAAATACCATTTTGTTGAGGGATAGAGACATAATCCTTGGTGTAAGGATCTTTGTTCCATTGATCCATCAATTTTCTCTGGAGTGACCTTATGTGGAGGCTCACTCTATAACACTTAGCATTGAAGCGAATTTCCCCAGCGAGGTCATGCAGTCTTTTGCCGAAACCCGATTTAGCTTTCCTTCTCCCCCCCCCCCCCCCCCCCCCCCCCCGGTCTCTTTTCCTGCAGTGAGCTGCAAACCAGGTAATCGGCTGCACGCACCGCCAATCTCGCGGGCGCGCGTTGCAGCGGAGATACCGGGGCTGTAGCCTTAGGGCCTTGAAAAAGGCTACTTTGTCCCCTTCTCGATATTTGTTGTTGAGCCAAAGGACTTCGGTCAGTAGGATTTGGCTTTGCTAAAGAGGCATTATGTCTGGCTGAGGCATAAAGATTTGTTGCTTCTTTCCTGGGGGGGGGGAAAGGCACTTTCCTCTGATACCTCAGCGATTATGTGGTCTAGAGAAGAGAACAAGTTGTTCTTGCAGGATGAACAGTGCTCTTCTTACTGCCACTGACAGGGCCATGCTACTTGCTGAGAGGCGCACTACATCCAGAGATGCTTCTGCTATATAGGTCTGTTGCCTACTTGATTTGTGATGATGCAGAATTGAGGCTCTCTTGACACTGTTTTCCAAAACCTCTTCTAGATTGCCTATCAACATTCTTATGGCTGTGAAAAAGGAGGCTGTTGCTACTATAGGCTTAGACTGCGTCCATAGTGCAGGAGACAGCGCGAGCGATGTCGCTCGCAGCAAAAACAAACACTAGGATGCCAATGTGCATGTGTATAGCATGCGACGGGGCGACCCGTGCTTCGCTCGACAACCTTGCTTGAATTTGGAGCACAACGACCGGGTCACATGAGCGGAACCAGCTCTGTGACGTCACGGCCGTGCCCCCCGATATGCCACCTCGTCGCTGTCGCCTCTGCCTGCAGGACAGAAATCTCTCATGCTGCAGGTGAGCGTGACGCCGCACGAATGGTCGTGTGCACGCATTCACTATGGACGAGGCCTTACAAGTGCGATCCGCTGCCAGAAAGGATTTCTTCTGGACACTCCATCCTTCAATCCAATGTGTCCCGAAACACCACGGCATCTTCCCCTGGTAATGTAGCCTTTTCTGCAATACGGGTGATTGCAGCGTCCACCGTCAAGGAATTTTCCCAACTGTTTACGTCTTTGGGAAAATAAGTGATACATCTGGGAAAGTGTCTCTGGGTGACCAATTTCCCATCAGGCTGATTTCCATTCAGTCCCTATCATCAGATGAATCGCAGTCCTACCCTATCTAGGCTTTTTTTGTACCTTCATCTCTTCTGGGTCTGTTTATCCATAATGGAAGACCGTATCCTTCATCCAAGCTAGGAAAGTGAAAATCTGGTCATTGCGCATAATTTCTTTACTGCGAGCACTGGCTTACTAGAAGCCGCACATATCCTCGCTTATTGCAAGCCGCACATATTTATTGTTTTTAAAGCTGATCAGAAGTTTACAAGTGACCCAATATATGACACAATGACTCAAAATCCGTGTCTGCCTTTTAGCCACTCGTTGTATGACGTGATGAGGGGATAAAACCGGTTTTACAGGCCTGAGGAAAATGAAGAGTATATATGTCTCGTGGCACTAGTCTGTAGAGATGTATTAAAACCTTTTAAAGTGCAGTGTCAAGTAATCAATTTTTGATCATAATATGTAAAAGATAACTCTATCACACAAGCGTAGAAAGTGTTAAATCCCACTGCAATGTAAGACCCAACAGTGCAAGTAAATAATGAAATTCATTAATATCAAGTGCAAGGTATCAATTGAAATACAGGCAGTCCTCGTTTTACAACGCTTCGCTTTACAACGAATGGCTTATCCAACGCTATGCAATGCATACCTATGTTCATTTTTACAACGCCAAAACGGCTTATCCAGTGCTCTTACGATGCTTTGCAACGTTGTTTATGTGTAGTCTGTATATATATACACACACTATACACAAGTTGCAAGCGTCGCAAGAAGAGCAGTAATCTAATATATATCAATTCTAATATTATAATATATTAAGATTTATTATTAGGTGTTAAATTATATAGGGTATATACTGATACTATAATATATACTATTATATATATATATAATTATGGTGGTTGTGCTGCATATCTTATTGCCTGCATAAAATATTTGGTGTATTTTTGTGTTAAAATGCCTTCAGGAACGGAACCTTTCATTGTAAACAGTGTTCCTATGGGAAAACGTGGTTCGTTTGCATCGTTTCGCTTTACAACACGCCATTTTGAGTAACACTTGTGTCGGATCAGCCGAGGACTGCCCTGTTACAATGAATTCAGAATAATTGGAAAAAGTGTAATATATCACATAAAGCAAGAACTTAATGTTCATAACGAGTGGCAAGCTCCTCTAGCAAAGCCTTCCAAATAGGCTATAAATAGTTCGTAATTGTAGTATTGTAATTCTTTATTTATATAGCCGCATTACATGTTACATTGCGCGTCACATTAGTAATACATGTGGTAATCAAATAAATAACAGATAATATAAATAACAGATCATGGGAATAAGTGCTTTAGACATAAAAGTAACATTTCGGAAGAGGAGTCCCTGCCCCGAGGAGCTTACAGTCTAATTGGTAGGTAGAACGTACAGAGACAGTAGGAGGGAGTTCTGGTAAGTGCGTCTGCAGGGGGCCAAGCTTTATGTATTGTGTTCAGAATATCCACAGTGCTATTCATATGCTTCTTTAAGCAAGTGTGTCTTAAGGTGGGTCTTAAAGGTGGATAGAGAGGGTGCTAGTCGGTTACTGAGGGGAAGGGCATTCCAGAGGTGTGGGGCAGAAAGTGAGAAAGGTTTAAGGCGGGAGAGGGCTTTAGATACAAAGGGGGTAGAAAGAAGACATCCTTGAGAAGAACGCAAGAGTCTGGGTGGTGCATAACGAGAAATTAGGGATGAGATGTAAGGAGGGGCAGAAGAATGTAAAGCTTTAAAAGTGAGGAGAAGAATGGAATGTGAGATGCGGGATTTGATCGGAAGCCAGGAGAGGGATTTCATGAGGGGAGATGCTGAGACAGATCTAGGAAAGAGTAGAGTGATTCTGGCAGCAGCGTTTAGGATAGATTGTAGGGGAGACAGGTGAGAGGCAGGAAGGCCGGACAGCAGGAGGTTACAGTAATCAAGACGGGAGAGAATGAGGGCCTGAGTCAGAGTTTTAGCAGTCGAGCAACAGAGGAAAGGGCGTATCTTTGTTATATTGCGGAGGAAAAAGCGACAAGTTTTAGAAATGTTTTGAATGTGAGGGGCGAATGTGAGAGAGGAGTCGAGTGTGACCCCTAGGCAGCGTGCTTGGGCTACTGGGTGAATGATTGTAGTTCCAACAGTAATGTGGAAGGAGGTAGTAGGGCCAGGTTTGGGAGGAAGTATGAGGAGCTCTGTTTTAGCCATGTTGAGTTTAAGGCGGCGGAGGGCCATCCAGGATGATATAGCAGAGAGACATTCAGAAACTTTGGTTTGTACAGCAGGTGTAAGGACAGGTGTTGAAAAGTATATTTGTGTGTTGTCGGCATAGAGGTGATAATTAAACCCAAAAGATGTTATTAGGTCACCTAGAGAGAGTGTGTACAGAGAAAAGAGAAGAGGTCCCAGGACAGAGCCCTGGGGTACCCCCACAGTAATAGCCAGAAGTGTACAATCCTGTATAAAACAAACGCATACACAAAACACCAATGGGAGGGAAGAGAGTAAAAACTAAAATGTCAAAAAATCGATATACAGTATTTAGTAGAAAACAAGCAATTCAGTCACAAACAAATGCTTAAAATAAGCATATAGAACAAGGCTTCTCATGGAGGAGCAGGGATTCTCTGTTGCAGGGTCGCTGAATGTATATTGAAGTATGCTGTAGTCCTGTGTTCTATCACATCATGGATCCTTGCTGTGTGTCTGCTCACCGGTGCTACAGTATGTGAGCTGTGCTGTATGGGGAGTTGGCAGAGCCGCCCTGTGTATGGGACTATTCCCTCAGCAGCCAGCAGGACTGACAGCAGTCCTATATAGTCATAAAAATAGTCTCTGGCCCTTTTCCAATAAATCAGTGGCCCAACCCGGGTTACAATAAGTGCCATCCTATTCACAGTGAAAACCTAAATAGCATTAATAGGGAGGAGATAAATGTGCTAATTTTCTTGTTTTTCATTTTAACTATATACTTTCAAGCGTGCGTCACATATTAATAAGAGGGATAATGTGCACAGCCGGTTTTTGTTTTTGTTTTTTTTTGGGTAATATAATCAGGATTGCATTTTTTCATACACTGTGTAAATATACCAAAAGTAGGAGCTTGTGTTACAAAAACATAGCATATAGACATGTTGCTAATGCTGCCAATATTTTAATACCCGTTTGTAGGTTTGTTTTGGTGACCGTTCGTTAATATTCATATAATTTTTGAACTACAAAACCTTATGTACAGCACCATATAAGAAAAACATGGTTTGTGTAAAAAATATTCAAAATTACATATAGGAGCATATGCAATTTCGCAAACTATCTTTCTTTTCTAGGTAGTTTTTGAGAGCTGCTTTAAAAATGTTAATGCATAGTCCAGAGCAGCATGTTATTGTCAATGGCAGACTGTTTAAATGAGAAACTTAAGCCAGCAAAACCAAAGTTCTTCTCTGGCGCTGCCTAGAACACACAGACCAGGCTAACACGGTTTAATATGCTTACAGGACAATGACCCAGTGTTAGGCTCCACATCCTGGAGGTGGACAACTGAACACGTTCTGTTTAAAGCCTTCCGGACACACCTGCTGCCTCCACAACCCTTTGCGGAAGACGGAAGTATCTTGCAACTTGCAAACCTCCCGGACCTGTATAAAGTTTTCGAAAGGTGTTAACATTTCCCATGTCGTTATGGACTCAACAAAGCTCCTGGGAGCAGAGTACCTCACTGATCTTCCTGCTTTTGGAAGCATTGAGAAGTATGCAGTGTCTCTGCCGGTGTTTTGGTTTTGTCTGATTTATGGACCTCAGATTTCATAATCTGAAGCGTTGTCACTGTCCATGCAGTTAATGTTAGTGGCTGGAGCCATGACTTGTGTTGACACAATTTCGATAATTCACTGTATATTGCAAATTATGAAATGGTAGGAAAGAAACTGATTGGCTGCTGTAGAGCACATGCCTTTCTGATAACCCATCAGAGTACGCAGACTTGTCCCATGGCAATAAGCAGGTAAGGCACAGCCTAAGGGTGGCATGTCTCAGGGGGCGGCAAAATGAAAAGTGGTAGTAGCAGATGGTCCCTGGAGGTAAAATCAATGCTGTTCAGCTATGGAAATCCTCTGCTTCCCACCTAGGATGCAACAATTTTTTTGGGGGGGGGTGGCGGCGGCAAGGGGGGACCTTAATAGTGCTTGCCTAAGGGCAGCACATAAGCTAGGGACTGGCCTGAAATGAGTATGCATCCTAATTGGCTTCTGTAATCCTAGTGTCATGATTGAAATTCAAGATGAGAGGCTATGCAAAGATTGTACATTGTGCCAAAACATCATGTTTGAATGGATAATATAAACTGACATAGTACTGTAGGTTTAAATCTAGCGATGATGAAAGTTGAAGAAAAGAAGCATGTTGCATGAAGTACGTTATTTGCACATCATTATAATGTACCATATTGTTCAATGTAAATAAACACATTTGTTTGCAGAAATTTTGTCCTTATTCGAAGCCATCAATTAAGTCACTCAACTTGTGAAATGTGATCTTGTAATTGCACTGAAGTGATCTTCCCATCTAAAGTTCATGTATTTTTTTTTATGGTTCTTGATCACCTTTCTCTTTTTGTGCTTACGTTTTAATTTTTTTTTAAATATATAGACCGCTTAAAATATTAAGCAATTTTTCTCCTGTAGAACAGGCAGGATTTTGTGTCCAGGCAATTTCAAATGGTCTAGTAAATACGGATAAACAAGTTACCCATCAGGCGCATCAGAAATAGCACAGTAGCTGCTGCGTGTACAAACTCACTTTGTCAGGATATGTGACGGCTTAGCATGGCATCTGTGCATATATATAATCATTCAGCAACTGGCCCAGCTCTGGGCACCAAATAGTTGCAAGCACTCACGATTCAGAAGGTGAGAACGCCGTAACTCAATCCCCCAGAGCTTCAATGTTGCACCGCCAACCCTCCCGTGACTACAGCGTCGCGTAGGGCGGTCACGTGACCGGCGGTGATCTCCTCCAAAAGCAGCAGCTACCCAGCGTGCAGTCCAGCAGGGAAATGCAGGGAACTCCTCCAACAGCAGGAAGCAGAGCGGAGCACAGCCGTGAAGTAAGCAAGGGTAAACAAGGGTGGTGACTACAAAAGTTTATTGAACAGACATGTGCAGCTGATGGATCCTCTAACGCGTTTCAGCCCTCAGGCCTTTGTCAAAGAGTGATCCATCAGTTATGGGAGGAACATAGATATAGGCAGAGTCAACACAAAACACCTGCACCAGATATTCATCAGGTGAGGCAGGTAGCACGCCTAATTGCTATATAACAACCAAGTTTAAAAACTGCCAGTAAATACAGTTCTATAAATTCCACAAAATACAAAACGGATGTAAGAAAAGAGTTACAATTAAAAAAACAGTATCAATAAAAATGAACAGGTACAAACATGTCTTATATATTGTATTACAATAACTAGATGTAATGATAAGAAGACAACTCTATGGAGGATGAGTGATCAGTAGCAACAACATTACTTTTAAAGGGAACATGAGGTAAGATAACAATGAAGATAATAATGGGTTAATAAAGAAAGGAGAAAGGGGGGGGTTGGAGGGGGGGGGAAGGTGAGCAATGAAGGAATGAAAAGATAATAAAAAATGAAAAAACTATATATACATTGTGGATACATTAGTCATGAAGAAAATGTTGCAATTCCCAATCCACATTGAGACCATGTGGCTGAAGAGTATGTAGAGAAAAAATCCACTGCATCTCCATTTTATTTAGCCGGTTTAATCTATCACCGCCTCTGATGTATGTGGGGATGTGTACAATGCCAAAGAATCTAAAATTCTTTAGACCACTAGACGAGCATAAGGTAAAATGTTTGGATACCGGATGTAAAAGATCCTGGGGCTTATGCAGAGAGGAACGTTATTTAATGTGAAAACGGCAGGAAAATAGCCACAGAATTGGAGTAAGTTATGGGCGTATGCTGAAAGCTGCGTTACCTCTTTTTTCTGATGAGATTCAAAATTGCCAAGTTTTTCTGGCTACATTGAACTCGCTATAATATAGGGCAGAATGGCGAGTTGCAGTGCATCTATGCTACCTGCATACCACCCTATTTTAACATGGCGAATTTACCAATCTCGCCACGTGTTTGGCAATTTTTAAAGTAAAGAAACCTGCTGTGGAGAATTTTATGAATCTCTCCATGTTCTCTGCAGGACAAGCTTCTCTGGTGCGTATTTTCGCCAAAAGATGTCGCTATTTCCCTTCTCTATCCTCTCTGCATAAGCCCCCCTGTTTGTTAATCAATCTGATATGTTCAGATATTCTTATGTGTAGTGGGCGAATGGTCCTACCAACATACTTAGCATTGCAACCACATAGAATTACATACACCACGTAACTCGTGTGACAGTTTATAAATGTTGTAATTTCAAATGGTCATTTTCTGAATTCTTGGCAGTGGGTTGGTATAAGGATTAGAGAGGGTGTTTATACTGTAGCGCCGACGAATATTCTAAAACAAATCTGGAGCAATCACCAACAAGACCCAGGTACATGCTGGGTACATGCTGCAACATTCATTTCAGTGACATTTCTGCAGAGACTAATGGCCCATTGGATTAACTGAATGGGACTGCCAGGGACCCCTGCTGTTAATCCAATGGGCCATTAGTCTCTGCAGAAATGTCACTGAAATGTTGCAGCATGTACCTGGATCTTGTTGGTGATAGCCCCAGATTTTCCAAGGCAAGTTTTAGAGTACTTGTCGGCGCACCTGTAGTTTTACATGTTTTTTATTTTGTTAAACTTTTCAGTACAGATATCTTGGAATGAATTTGACGTTACCTTATGTACACTGAAATTAAATAAAATATTATTTTTCCTGGTGTGCAGTGCATGAGGTTCTTTACATGTTGTAAACTAGAGGTTTTGGCATCTACCAAGTGCATTGTTATTATTTTTTTTCCCCCAAGCTTATATATGACAATTGGCTGTTGGAAGGGCTGGCACGATACCAATGTGTAAACGTCAAAGAATGATTAAACTAGTGAACGAAGATTGAAGATCAAGTTTTGAGGCAAGAGAGACCTCTTTATAACGCGTAGTTAATCAAGGTCTTAAAGCAGCATTGCACATTTCTAGAACAGGGTAAAAGGAGTAGAGAAGGGTACCGCATTGAGTAAATAGATTGAAAAACACCGTTGTTAGTGATGACAATCCATCAATCAGTGAACTGTTTCCTGCCGGTACTATCCCTTCCCGGGGGAAAAAATGGAGTTTTAAATCTCCTACGTCACGCAGGCCGATAGGAAGCTCCAATGTCATCTCTTTACTGGACTGTGGCGTCAGGGGATTGAAACCTCCATGAGCAAACTGGCAGCACATTCTCCGGGAAGTAACACGGGAACCAAGGGGTCCCTGGAGCTGAAATTCACACGGTTGGTGAGGGCAGAGGGAAGCTGCTCTTTTTTTGGCACCATAATTTTCTATAAACATTAGTGAAGCCAAATACATCAATAACTCGCTATTATATATTTTTTTAAACATTTTTTTTCCCTGCGGATCAAGTTTGCATCATAACATGAGCTTAGCGCAATGCATTTTGAACAGGACTGCTGCTTTATACTATATGAACAGTCCCACATAGCAATGTATATTGCAATAACATCACATCCCCATCCTTCAAAACAATTCAGCAACTTCCCCTCCTACACTCTCTCCTTACTTTTACTCAATATATGTGGTGACATACCCACTAATCCTTGCCCTATCCACATACCAATCCTTACATCCTACGCCTATCAACATACCAATCCATGCGTCCCACACTCTATCCCCAAATCTCCTTTTCACCACACACACGCCACCGACTCCAACTTCATCCCCATTACGCCTCGATTATACCAAGGGCAGCAGTGCTATCCTATGACGTCACCCTGTGCTGCGGCCGAGCAGCATCTTGATCAAGGAGCCTCGGCAGTGAAGGAGAGGATGCAAGGAGGCGTGGCCGTGAGTGGTTCGCCCTCATTGGCTGAACCGCTCATGTGCCGCAACCGTCGCCTGCCAATAACAAATTCCTCTGTGTCCTCACCAGTTGTCCACCCTGCAGCTCCAGGCAGTGCGCACGTTGCCACAAGTATGTTTCTTTTCATTGGATTTATGAATTTTTGTTTTTGAGCCGCCAGCGTTTTTCAGTATAATCACGGCCTTACATTGCTCCCTTCCATTTTCCTGTGCCCTATGGAATTCACGATCTGTCTGCAATAAACTTACAGCTATCCATGACTTATTCATTTCCAACTCTCAACCTCCTAACCATTCCACAAACCTGGCTGACCCCCTCAGAAACGACCTCGCCTAGTGCTTTCTCCTACGGTAGTCTTTCCCTTAGCCACAGATCCGGGAATGGAGTAGGCATACTACTTTCTTCACGCTGCATATTTCATATCATACCCCACTTTCCCTCCCTTCATCCATCGAAGTCCACACTGTCCATCTCTTCCACCCTTTCCGTATTCTCATCTATTGTCGTCCGTCCGTCCGTCCCCCCCCCCCCCGCCTGGACCAACCTCTCAATTTCTTGACAACTTTGCTTCCACTTCTGACACCTGCTGTCCTTGGAGATTTCAACATACCTATTGACAATCCAAATGCCACTTCAGCCTCTCCCCACCCCCCCATATTTTATCTCCTTAACCTCCTATGGTCTCTCCCAATGGGCCACCTCTACTACTCACTGCACTGGACACTCCCTTGACCGGGTTTTCTTCTGCTTCTGCTCCTGCTCAGTCTCTAACTCCTCTAACATGCCTTTTCCCTTTCTCTGATCCTCACCTCCTAACTTTTAGCCTCACTCCAACCTCCACAACTACTTTCACATGCTCTAGACCCCCTCCAATTTTCAACACAACCTCTCCTCCATTCAATCTCTACTCTTGCCTGCCCAGACCTAGCAACCTTTATACAACAAAACACTTATCAGTCCTAGACAAAACAGTTTCTGCCACGTCACCCCTGACAATTGTCAACCACAGCCCGTGGCACACCAATTTTACTCGCTACATCCAAAAAATGTCATACCCTGCTGAACGTTTCTGGGAGAAATCACACTCTAAAGCTGATTTCCTCCACTATAATTCATACTCTCCTCCTATAACACGGCCCTTTCCCTTGCCAAGCAAATCTACTTTTCCTCACTCATACTAACTCTGATCTAACACCTTAACGTCTATTTGCTGCCTTTAGCTACCTTCTCTGCCTATCTGCAACTGCACCCCCTTATGGCCCACGCCCTTGCCACCTACTTCAAAGATTGAGTCCATCAGACATGACATCTCTTCAGGTCAGGCTCTACACATACCACGTATCTCGCTTCCCACACTTACAACCACCCTCAGCTCATTTTCCCCCTGTGATTGAGGATGTCTCCGTTATCATCTCACTCTACTTCTTGCCCCCTTGATCCTAGTCCCTCACATCTCCGCTCCCTCTGACGCACTAAGCCCTACCCTGTCACCTTTTTAACCTCCTGTCTGGCACATTTCCATCTTCCCTTAAACATGCACTCATCATGCCCATTCTAAAGAAACCCTCTTTTGACCCAACTTCCCTCTCTAACTACTGCCCTATCTCTCCTCCCCTTTGCCTCCAAGCTACTTGAGTGGCTTATACTTTATACAACTGCTTGACGCTCTTTACTTCAACTCCTTGCTTGACTTTGCAAACTGGTTGCCGTCCTCTACTCTCCACCTAGACAGCACTAACAGAAGTGGCCAATGACCTACTCACAGCTAAGTCTAAGGGTCACTACTCCCTATTAATTTTCCTGGATCTTTGTTGCTTTCTACACTGATCACATAATTCTCCTGCACTTTTTACTACATTAGCCTCCGTGATGCAGCCCTCTCTTGGTTCACGTCTGACCTAACCAACCACTCCTTCAGTGGTTGTTTCTCTGGTGTCTCCTCTTCACTTCTCTCTGTCGGGGTCCCACAAGGCTTTGTCTTTGGACCTCTTTTCTAGGTGAATTAACAATATCAAAAGATTATCTCTCTATGACATTCAAATTTGCCTCTCATCCCGTGTCACCAACTGTCTCACCCCAATCTCGCCTGGATGTCCCACCATTACCTGAAGCTTGACACGTCCAAAACAGAACTAATAATCTCCCTCTTCCACTACTACACCCAAAAAATCTACCTCACTGTCACTAAAACCATAATCTCATCAATAATCCAAGCTCGCTGCCTAGGGATCACCCTTGACTTTGCCGTCTCCTTCACATTCTCAAAGACCTGACGTTTTCACCTCCGAAATATTGCGAGGATATGCCCTTTTCTCACTCATGGTGCAGCTAAAATCCTAATTCACTTACTTATCTTGTCCCACCTTGACTACTGCAACCGCTCCTAGCTGACATTCACCTTGTCCGTCTGAGACGACTTCAATCCATCCAAAACACGGCTGCCAGACTCATCTAGTCATTTGTACTGCCCTTGGGATGAATAGTTCTTTTGAAAGCTCCCTGTACTGTCCCCGAATATATTTGTATATAGTTATCATATCCCCTCTTAGACGCCTCTTTCCTAATGTATATAAATCTAATTTAGCTAGCCTCTCCTCATAAGTTAGATTTTTCATCCCCTTTATTAATTTGGTGGCTCTTCTTTGCACTCTCTCTAGTTCCATAATGTCTTTTCTAAGGAATGGTGCCCAAAATTGTACTCCATGTTCAAGGTGTGGTCTTACTAATGCTTTGTAAAGGGGCATAATTATGTTTACTTCCCTTCCATCCATTGCCCGTTTGATGCAAGATAAGATCTTGTTTGCCTTTGCAGCTACTGCATGACATTGGGCACTATTGCTAAGCCTGTTGTCTACAAGCACTCCTAAATCCTTCTCCTTCAAGGATTCCCCCATTTTATCCCCATTTAATTTGTAAGTAGCCTGTTTATTCTTGCTTCCCAAATGCATAACCTTATATTTACAGTATATGTATTAAACCTCATCTGTCATTTACCTGCCCAAGTTTCCAGTCTCTCCAAGTCCTTCTGGAGAGAAATTACATCCTTCTCTGATTCTACTACCTTACACAATTTAGTATCATCAGCAAAGATGGAGACTTTGCTCTCGATGCCTGCCAACCTCAAGGTCATTAATAAACAAGTAAAAAAGTAGGGGCCCAGTACGGATCTCCAAGGTACTCCACTCACGACCTTAGCCCAACCTGAAAAAGTTCCATTTATGACAACCCACTGTTGTCTATCCTTCAACCAGTTTTCAATCCAGGTGCATATATTTTGACTGAGTCCAATTTGTTTAATTTTGTACACCAACCTCTTGTGTGGAACCGTATCAAAAGCCTTTGCAAAATCTTAGTAGACTACATTAACTGCATTATCCTGGTCTAAAATTCAACTGCATTATCCTGGTCTAAAATTCCTACTTACCTCCTCAAAGAAACAAATAAGGCCTGGGACATAGTAAAGAATTTGGTGCTGCTGCTGCTCGCTCTACCAGGAGCTTTTTGCTGTCCTGGCAGAGGAGACAGCAAGCGCGCTTGGGAGGCGGGTATCACTGTGTGTGTGTGTGTCACTTGATAGCTGTCAGTGTGTGTGTGTGTCATTGGGTAACTGTGTGTGTCACTTTGAAGTGGTCTGTGTGTTTGTGTGTCACTGGGGAACCTGTGTGTGTGTGTATATTATATAATATTTTAAAAATTAAAAAAAAAGACGTGAGAATAAATTTATTAACATTGTGCAACTTTGATAAATATATTTACACACACTGACACACACATACAGTGACACACACACACACACACACACACAGTGACAGACACACACACACACACACACACACACACAGTGAGAGACACACACACACAGTGACACACGCAGTGACACACACACACACAGTGACACACAGTGACACACACACACAGAGTGACACACACAGTGACACACACACACAGTGACACACACCTCTGTGCTGCCTCTACTCTGTCTGGTCTGGTGGCTCTATCTCACCGACACAGTAGGTAAAATGCCGGCTGCAGCCCCATTGGATGGGAGCGGTCACGTGACCGCTCCTCCGCTCCCCCAAGCGGCAACATTTCAAACTTGCCTGTCTCTTCTGATTTTCTCAGCCTCCGTACGCATCAGCATACATGCGGAGGGAGAAACTATAGCCGCGCTGATTACAGATACAGGGGCTTTGTGCATCTGTTCAGCGCGGCTCAGCCAGCCTCAGCGACACTGATTTTACTATGTCCTAGGCCTAAGGTTAGTTTGGCATGCTCTATCCTTCATAAATCCATGCTAACAATTTACTAATAATTTTGTTTTCCATTAGGTATTCCTGAATATTATCCCGTATTAAACCTTCAAGTAGTTTCCCAACTAATGAAGTCAGGCATCAAGGTCTGTAATTTCCCAGTTGTGATCTAGCTCCCTTTTTAAATATAGGCACCACATCTGCTTTATGCCAATCTTGTGGTACTGAGCCTGTGGAAATGGAGTCCTTGAATATTAAATATAATAGTTTGGCTATTACTGAACTTAACTCCTTGAGAACTCTTGGATGTATGTCATCGGGGCCAGGTGCCTTATTTACTTAAATTTTTTCAAGCTGTCTATGAACTTCTTCCTCAGTTAACCAATTGTTCATTAATATGGAGGTTGTGGCTTCCTCCTGCGGCTCTACAATTGAACTTGATTCTTCCCTGATATAAACAGAGGCAAAGAATGTGTTTAATACCTCAGCTTTTTCCTAATCTCCAATAATCTGCCTGCCCATCTCACACTGAAAGGGTGCTATATTTTCTTTTCTCATTTTTTGTTATTAAGGTACTTAAAGAACTTTTTAGGGTTGATCTTACTTTCTATTGCAATCCTTTTTTCATTATCCATTTTTGCTAATTTGATTGCCCTTTTGCAATTTTTGTTACATTCCTTATAATTCTGATACGATGTCTCCGTCCCTTGTTACTTAAAGAATCTAAACGCCTTCCTCTTCTTGTCCATTTCCTCCCCTACCTGTTTATTTAGCCACATTGGTTTTGACTTATTTCTTTTATACTTATTACCCAAGGGTATACACTGATTGTGCTTTTCTAACATTGTTTTAAAGATTGCCCATTTATCTTCTACATTTTTCCCAGCAAAAACATACTGTACCAATGTATTACTTGTAGATTAGTCCTCAGTTTATTAAAATCTGCTTTTCTAAAGTTTAAGGTCTTTGTTTAACCCAAGGAATCTTTTTTTTGATAATTTATTTCAAATGAGACCATGTTATGATCAATGTTACCCAAATGTTCCAGGACTTGAATATTTGCTATTACTTCAACAGATGCAGCGGCCGTTATTCGAACAAATCTCAGAGCCGGTTTCGTGTGCTCGGCTGTATTCCACGTGGCATGAACGCGGCCAATCACCCCAGGCACCTGTGTTTATCACGGTTGCTTTGTTTGAATTTCATGGATTCTTTTTCTTTGTGTGCAATAAAATTTATGAATTGTAATGTGTACAATACTGTGCTACTGTGTAAATTTCAGGTGTTTAAAAACCAGAACACTAAAATGCCATTTTCTGCACTCGCGTCTTAAGGCGGTACGGTTGGAAGAAATCACAAGCCATGACATGGGTATTCCGAAGTATACAACGCGTGAAATGTTCAAATACCAGCTGCTGCATCTGTACATTGTTTGATATTACCAAATACAGTATTGCCCCTCTCCTGGTTGGTTCATCAATAATTTGGGTTATGTAACTGTTTTTAAGCACCCCCAAAAACCTTTTTCCTTTTGTTGTAATGCTAGTCTCATTGCCCCAATCTGTCTGGAAAATTAAAATCACCCATTATGGAAACATGACCTAGTTTTGATTCCTTCTCCATTTGTAAACGTATTTTAGCTTCCTCAATCTCACATACAGTTAGGTCCGGAAATAATTGGACACTGATACAAGTTTCGTTATTTCGGCTGTGTACCAAAAGAAATTCAAGTTACAGTTAAATGATGAATATGGGCTTAAAGTGCAGTCTATCAGCTTTAATTTGAGGGTATTCACATCCAAATTGGAGGAAGGGTTTAGGAATTACATCTCTTTAATATGTAGGCACCTCTTATTCAAGGGACCAAAAGTAATTGGACAATTGACTCAAAAGCTGTTTCATGGACAGGTGTGGGCTATTCCTTTGTTATTTCATCATCAATTAAGCAGGTAAAAGGTCTGGAGTTGATTCCAGGTGTGGCATTCGCATTTGGAAGCTGTTGCTCTGAACACACAACATGTGGTCAAAGGAGCTCTCAATGCAAGTGAAACAGGGCATCCTTAAGCTGCAAAAAAAAAAAAAGAAAATCCATCAGAGAGATAGCAGGAACATTAGGAGTGGCCAAATCAACCGTTTGGTACATTCTGAGAAAAAAAGAACGCACTGGTGAGCTCTGCAACACAAAAAGGCCTGAACGTCCATGGAAGACAACAGTGGTGGCTGATCGTAGGATCCTTTCCATGGTAAAGAAAAACCCCTTCACAACATCCAGCCAAGTGAAGAACACTCTCCAGGAGGTAGGCATATCATTATCCAAGTCTACCATAAAGAGAAGACTTCACGAGAGCAAACACAGAGGGTTCACCGCAAGGTGCAAACCATTCATAAGCCTCAAGAATAGAAAGGCCAGATTAGATTAAACAATATCTAAAAAAAGCCAGCCCAGTTCTGGAACAGCATTCTTTGGACAGATGAAACTAAGATCAACCTGTACCAGAATGATGGGAAGAAAAAAGTATGGAGAAGGCTTGGAACGGCTCATGATCTGAAGCATACCAAATCATCTTAAAACACGGTGGAGGCAGTGTGATGGCATGGGCATGCATGGCATACAATGGCACGGGGTCACTAGTGTTTATTGATGATGTGACAGAAGACAGAAGCAGCCGGATGAATTCGGAAGTGTATAGGGATATATTGTCTGCTCAGATTCAGCCAAATTTAGCGAAGTTGATTTGACGGCGCTTCACTTTACAGATGGACAATGACCCAAAACATACTGCAAAAGCAACCCAGGAGTTTTTTAAGGCAAAGAAGTGACATATTCTGCAATGGCCGAGTCAATCACTTGATCTCAACCCGATCGAGCATGCATTTCACTTGCTGAAGACAAAACTTAAGGCAGAAAGACCCACGAACAAACAATTAAAGACAGCTGCAGTAAAGGCCTGGCAAAGCATCACAAAGGAGGAAACCCAGCGTTTGGTGATGTTCATGTGTTTCAGACTTCAAGCAGTCATTGCCTGCAAAGGATTCTCGACAAAGTATTAAAAATAAACATTTTATTTACGATTGTGTTAATTTGTCCAATTACATTTGAGCCCCTGAAATAAGGGGACTGTATGAAAATGGTTGCCATTTCTAAACGTTTCATAAGATATTTTTGTTCAACCCCTTGAATTAAAGCTGAAAGTCTGCACTTGTATTGCATCTCGGTTGTTTCATTTCAAATCCATTGTGGTGGCATAGAGACACAATTATGAAAATTGTGTCAGTGTCCAATTACTTCCGGACCAAACTGTATATTTGGTGGTTTATAGCATATCCCTAGAACCATTTTTCTTTATACTTTTACCTTCACTGCTAATTTCTATCCACAAGGTCTCTACATTTTCATCATTCCCTTCATAATCATCATCCCTTATAATAGGTTTTAGATCCGGTTTAACATATAAGCATAATCCTCCTCTTCTTCTCTTTGCTCGATCCTTCCGAAAAGGGACTAACCCTCTAAAATAACTGCCCAGTCATGAGTTTCATCCCACCATGTTTCAGTAATGCCTATGATATCATACTGCTCCCTTGCAGCTATTAATTAAAGTTCCCCCATTTTATCAGTCAGGCTTCTTGCATTAGCAAGCATGTATTTAAGGTTTTTTTCAGCCTGTACTATTATCTTTTCTGCTTCTTCCTTTCAGCCAACTTGGTTTAGTCTTTACAAGTTTTCTAGTATTATCTGTATTTACTATGAGTGTTTCGCTGCTTGGCAAATGTTAGGAAATGTATAGCTATGTTTTCTCTTTATTCGAACCCATACACATTTTCATTCACGTCATCTTTTCATGCCTTCTAGTGATAATTTAGGGTGTGTGTGTATATTCTCCAATTCATATCCAGTCTATACTTCACTCTCCACTGAAAAGCAGGTGAGTGCTTATGGCTGACAGAAACAAGAGAGATGTGTAAGTATTAATATTTCACAACAGCGTATTTGTGCACCCACAATTTACCTTAATAATATGGGAACTTTCGAACTTACAAAACTATTATAGAGCTGCACAACTAGGACTACTTATTAGCTGGCATTCAAACCCAACCGATAAAAGATGGGGCGAAATAGAGGATTTGATTTGTTCCCCATGTAAAATAAAGAATCTCCTCTGGCTCAATAATACAGGAACTTTGTTGCTGACTTTGGCCAGCTTTTGACTGCACTAAATCACAAATAAGCATATGCTTCAGTTATTTAAACCACTTGAACATACGTCATATCGTTTATTCCAGGGAAGCGCAAACTTTTGGAGCTGCGTCCTCTGCCTGCTCCCCCTTGTGTCCCCCTACATGGTTTGGCGGCGTCAAATGTGACCCCGTTGCCATGGAGATGGATGTGTGACGTCACTCCGTGTTACCCAAGAGAATTGCTTGCAGGAATCATAAACTGTCTTTTGAAGTAGCTACTCTATCTTCACCTGGATAAACATTCCAGGAGAGAAATTAACAAACAAAAGGTTTATTTACTTCACACCCAGATAATCAACATTCTTGTATTTAGTATCAGAGATTTCAAAATAAAACTTGTGTTTCCTGAATTAACATTCAGACCCCAGGGGGGAAGCAGTTGCTATTTTCCTAATCAGTATTGTTGACCTGTCCAAACATTTATTGATAGATCTGGTGTTTCTAGGTTTTCCCATCAACTTCAAAGCAACACACATAATTTAGTTTGAACATACTTCCTCAACCAATCAAAACCTCCTACATGTTCAGCTATGGGTTAAGAAACACATTTAAACCAGGCAGAGTATTAGTTAGTTAGGAGAGAAGGGGAGAGGATGAGAGAAGAGTTTGGAGGGAGAGCTCAGAAAAGGTAACTATGATCATAATTATTGTGCACTTGTAAATCTGTATATATATCTGTGTTTTATATCAATGTATTGTTAGATAGGATGAACTGTATTGTATTGTTAGGCCTGTAATAAGTACAAACTTTATAAGGAAGTATAATTAGTACAACCGTGTAAGTGTTATATTTTGTTGCTGTTCTAATAAATTATTGTTTACATAATTGAAGCCTCTCTATCAAGTCATAACTCTTATAAACCAGGGTGTCCATGTGTTTCATATTGGAACCCATATCTACACATTGATTTCCTTAAAATAATAGTCGTGCCCATAGCATATTAATTCTTATAAGCCAGCAATACTTTTAAAGATGAATACGTTATAAATCCATCTATATTTCTATTTCTGGATAAGGCTAAACATTATCGGTAACACTCCACATGACACCTCGGCGTCATTTGACGACACATTGCCATGGCAACACGTCACAGCAACGCGTCTCAACCCAGTAAGTGAGGAGTTGCAGAGGCCTCACGCAATCCCTGGCATTTAATTTAAATGTCTCAAGGAAGAGCGCAGGGCCTCTGCAACCGCCCCCACCCCCCCAAAAAAAAATCCTGCGCCCCTCACTGGTTTAGTCTATAGGACAATAAGCAATTGCATATATTCAGTGTAGGTACCTGCTAAATGGAGTCTAAATGGAGTCTACCTTGACAAGGTTGGCAGGCTTGATTCTCCATTTTGGCTTTATTTTTGTTAAATAAATCTGCAAACGGTGTAATGGTCATCTGATTGTATTTACCATATTTAAGACCTGCTAAGGAACAGATGATTGTTATTATGTCCTGATATGTTAAACCATACAATTCAAAGAGGGTGTACTTTTCTTTTTCACCAACTATATATATATATTATAATATATATAATATATATATATAAATATTAATATATATATATATATAGTTGTGTGGGAAAAAAAGAAGTCTGATTATATATATCTATAATTATAATATATATATATATATAGCAAATGGAAATATTACTGTATGCTCATTTGCATGTCGTAGACAGGTCTGCAACCCCGCCTTTCACCATTATCGCCCAGCACACAGCACTTCCACTGCAGCAAGGGATTCTGGAAAATGACATGCAAATGAGCACACAGTGCCACCTCT
Organism: Ascaphus truei; assembly: GCA_036426205.1. Taxonomy (NCBI): domain Eukaryota; kingdom Metazoa; phylum Chordata; class Amphibia; order Anura; family Ascaphidae; genus Ascaphus; species Ascaphus truei. The sequence continues at coordinate 41,144 of WSYH01000859.1, read as the reverse complement.
TGCTTCAAAACCATAAACATGGTTCCCTATAGGCTATGCAAAAAATCATGCCAGTATAACCAACCCCACACTGAGGAGACCCATTAAGGTCGAAACAGTCTGTTTGTGGGTGGGTTTGCTGGCTATGCATCTTAACCCTGGCTTTCTTAACCCTAAGAAAAAATAAAACAAAATGAAAATTTACTGTAGTTTATTTCTTCCTAATCTGAGAAATTCAAAGACAAAGTTGTTAAGATTGAAGCTTCACTTTCAATGATAATCTATTTTCAGACCAAATTAGTTCACGGAAGCTGAACTTTCCCAAAATCTTGCATTCTCTTGTGTAAATCAGTGGGTGTATTCTTGTTCTTTTTTTTTTTTTTACAATTTAATTAAAGTGCATTACAGGTCACAATTTAGTTGCTTGCATACATTATAATACAGCTCAACCCCATTATAACGCGATCCGTTACAACGCGAATCCGCTTATAACGCGATGTAAGCATGGCTCCCAATTTTCGTATTTATGAATACTTTACAACATGATTATTGGTATCTTAAATACCTTATTGTACAATGCATACAATTGTACATTATTTCTAACGCGATCCGCTTATAATGCTTTGTGAGTCTTTGGACCCCAAGCACAGCGTTATAAGGGGCTTGAGCTGTACTCCTAATTCTGAAACATCTTTTCCAAGCTAAATGAGTACTTCACCAAGTGGATGGAGCACGGACACTATAGCTTTCTACTCACCTCCCTCCCCCCCCCCAGGCTACACCATATCGAAAACATACTCGTAATGGTAAAAAATAATTTATACACCAACATATATCTATACAAAACTAACTTTATAACAAGAATATTGAGGCATGAGATAATATATATATATTTTTCTTCTTCTTGGTAACTGTGATGATGTCTTCTTTACACTACAAAGCTGAAGTATAGTGAGATTCATCACAATCTCTGGCTTCTGCTTTTCTATTGTAGTATAAACCTGTCCATTCCCCTCCCTAGCCATCAGAAGTTGTAGCAGGCTGCAGTGAGGAAAGTATCCAGAATGTAGTGTGAGGTGCACCGCAACAAAGAGTAGGTCATGTGGCAATAAAAATATGATTTATTCAAGCTGCATTAAAAAAGGGTGGAGGGTACAAAGCTCCTACGCGTTTCGTGCGGGGGGCACTTTATCAAGGAGTTACCCGATACTAGAGACATACAAACAATTTATACATAAACCTGTACCAAAAATTTGCGCCAAAACAGTGACGTCATACCCATGATGCCTCGTGTTTCAAAGTGGCCCAATCGCGCAAGCCCATCAGTCAGTAGGAGCTGGAGCGCGATGCGCGTAACCATGATGCTCGGTGGCCGCCCGACGCCTAGCAACGAAGGCCGTCGCCATCAGTGTCCTGCCGCTGGAGACTCCGCCCACCTCAACAACCGATACGCACGCGCGAGTGGCTGAAATGTGAATAGTTACACGGTGCACTAATGGAGAAAAATAAGGAGGGTATGAATCAGCGGTACATTCCGCCCCCCCAAGGACAACGTGGGTGACGTCAGACACTATAAGTGTGCAGACAACAGTCACGTCGTGAGGTTCGGGAGTAACCGCCCCTCTCGCCCAATCAAACTCTCCCCATAGCGTTAACACCAATAACGGAGCTCATATAAGAGCTCACATAAGAAAAACTACAATAATCTTATATAGATGTATAACTATAAACACGCAGGGATGCTACGATGATAGATGTTCGGTGCAGATCTACGAAGGAGGATGAAGTCACCAAGTGTATACATAGGCATCCAACATCAGGGGCACAATGTGATCTCTGCTGGGGTGAATACGTCTATTTTAAATTTAAACACAAAAGAAAAAACAAGAAAAGAAAAAAGACAACAAATTAATACAAATACTTATTATGGTACAAAGTATTATGCACATTCACCAGAATAAAACAAAGTAAATAAATACACTCCCCTGATACGGGTGACTCGTGATATTTGTGTATCATTAAATTCTTATCTCATGTATATGTGTATTATTTATCAATAAGAACATGAGACTATTATAAGTATTATATACATCCAGCTATAGATACCAAAAAGGAGTTCGCTTAATTATGGAAGAGGACTCTATTCATTAAGCTACAATAATAAATATAGATACCTATGTATATTTATATATCAATACAGCAATAGTTCACTGTCTGTACCTATCCACGAATGGACTAAGATACAGTGATATTGTGAAATGTATATTAGGCACTAAAGAACTACAATGTGAGAAGCTAAAAGAGATTTGTTCATACTAATTTGTATAGCTACAGTAAGTGTACTCACATATATAACTTGTGCGAGCATGTCTGGCCTAATATATATTTTTCAAAATATGTAATTAGGGATACAATTAAGTCCTCAGATATACAACCCCATAGTAGAGAAAGGAAAAAAGAAGAAAAGGCAAAATAATAAAAGTCATGATAGCAGACATTATAGAAATAGTATGGAGGACAATATAGGAGGCATGTAGATGGAGGCCCATTTAAAACCATCTCAAAAAATGACTAAGGCTCCAATCCACATTGATTCCATCTGAAACCCGTGTTTTCAGGGTAAAGATCCAGAAAGATTCCCTGCTATCAAGTGTGTTAATAATGTTTGGTGGAGTAAGGTGCTCAAAGTGTACTATATATAGGAAGGAGGGGAGCACACTCTGGATATCAATGCATTGATTAGTGTATATACTGGGCATAAAGCAATGGGGCACTAGATACCCTGAAGGTTGGGGTAGGTTGTCCAGAAACAGCCTCCCCTACCTCATTGGGTTGGCCCTGAGTACTCACAGTATTCACTCAGCAACCAGAGTCCCCCTCCATCGCGTGCTGCTGAAGAGAGATGAAGTCCAGCAAATAGAAGAGAATGCAGCGCACCACAATCCAAAGAGAGGAACAGGTCTGGCCAAAAAATATTCTTTATTGAAGAGTCATAAAACAAGGGATGCAGCCCTTCTACTCGTTTCATGTCTAGCACTTTATCAAGAAGTGCTTTCACACGATATACAGAACATTTAAATAGCAATGGCTGCCAAATCTCGCGATACCTATGACGTCACAGCTCAACCGCGGCCAATGAAAACTTACCATCTAGCGCATGCGCTCTGAGGCCCAGCGTGGGGGAGTGATTGGCCATAATGCAGTCCTCACATCCACTCATAGGGAACGCCCATAAGGGAGTGCCCCAAAGAGAGGGATGGACACTGGTAATGGCTGTATACGCCCCCACCCCGCCTCCATGTGCATGCGCGAGATAATGGTGCTGCAATAAGAAATAGGGCATCACAATATACATGAAAAAATGCAAATTGATCCTACCACAGCGCGTGTGTCCCCCGTCTGACATGGGGGAGTGACCATCCATATGTCAGCCCACACATCATCCTTGAAGGGACACCCAACAGGAGAGTGATAAAATCTGACACAGGGTGCATGATCCCTCATTCCTACGGTATATACCTGCGCTGGAATGCAATATCACAATACAGCAAAAGGCTGCAAATAGGCATTGACATATCGTGACAAACCATCTCCCAAAGATCCAATGCTAGAGACTATTGGTCGACCAGGAGGGTCTAGACATTACTAATTATCAACTATTAGTATTAAAACATGACTGTATAATGTAGTCTCTCCCTGACGAAATTCTCTTTGTTTTGGTGCTGACCAGATTAATCCATTTGATCTATTTTGTGCAAATTGCATATTATTGTAAGAAGAATACTTGTTGCCAAATGTATTTTATATTGGATAGAACTTTGTTTGTTTGTTACTATAGCAACTTTATGACATAATTGCTTCTACATTTCCTGTCAAGTGTACAGTATTATAAACAAGATATTTTGCCTTTAAGGAGATATTCAATAGTTAGTATCTTGTGGCATCCCATATGAAGAAATAATGTAATGTAATGTACTGTATCGTTATATCAAATAGGAAGTATTAATTTTCCTCAGGTACGCCACAGAATGAATTGCATAACATGATTGTCTAAATAATTCATAACCTCACTATCATCACAAGGATGCTTATTTGTTTTTACACGAGTATATTGCATACTTCATTTTTTTAGATGTCTTGTTGTGTATTTTAAATAATAAATGTGTATGTTTTGGTATTGTCATTGTTGTCACTGGCTGCCCAGTGTTGCTATATATTGTACTACCACATATATATATTTCAGACAACTTAACTACGATTTAAGTTGATTTAACAGCTCATAGAGTCTCTCTATTAGACCTATATATTTGTCTATTATAGCTTATTTGATTCATTTTAATTTATATACTTCTATTAATATTGCATTCCAGCGCAGGTATATACCGTAGGAATGAGGGATCATGCACCCTGTGTCAGATTTTATCACTCTCCTGTTGGGTGTCCCTTCAAGGATGATGTGTGGGCTGACATATGGATGGTCACTCCCCCATGTCAGACGGGGGACACACGCGCTGTGGTAGGATCAATTTGCATTTTTTCATGTATATTGTGATGCCCTATTTCTTATTGCAGCACCATTATCTCGCGCATGCACATGGAGGCGGGGTGGGGGCGTATACAGCCATTACCAGTGTCCATCCCTCTCTTTGGGGCACTCCCTTATGGGCGTTCCCTATGAGTGGATGTGAGGACTGCATTATGGCCAATCACTCCCCCACGCTGGGCCTCAGAGCGCATGCGCTAGATGGTAAGTTTTCATTGGCCGCGGTTGAGCTGTGATGTCATGGGTATCACGAGATTTGGCAGCCATTGCTATTTAAATGTTCTGTATATCGTGTGAAAGCACTTCTTGATAAAGTGCTAGACACGAAACGCGTAGAAGGGCTGCATCCCTTGTTTTTATGACTCTTCAATAAAGAATATTTTTTGGCCAGACCTGTTCCTCTCTTTGGATCGTGGTGCGCTGCATTCTCTTCTATGTGTTAATAATGTTACCTCCTCTTTCATTTTTGATAATTCTTTCTACACCTACAAAAGTGAAATTATCTGGCCCTCCCCTTTCACAAACAGTAAAGTGTTTCGAGACAGGATGTTGAAGATCTTTCTTTTTGATTAGTCTGTAATGTTCTTGCATCCTAACTTTTAATGGTCTCATGGTTCTCACATTAAATCGCATCCCACACCCACATGTAATTATGTACACCACGAGTGGTGTCACAATTAATAAAGTTGTTAATTCTATGCTTCTTGCTTGGATTGTGGGAGGCGATATAATTGGAGGGACTCATGAAAGATGTTGCATTTACTGCATCTATATGAACCTCTTGTTACAAATGTCTCTCTTTTACCCATAGGTGTAGATATAACACTACGCTACTGACCGATGGGCTTGCGCGATTGGGCCACTTTGGAACGCGATGCATCATGGGTATGACGTCACTGTTTTGGCGCAAATTTTTGGTACAGGTTTGTGTATAAATTGTTTGTATGTCTCTAGTATCGGTAACTCCTTGATAAAGTGCCTCACAGCACGAAACGTGTAGGAGCTTTGTACCCTCCACCGTTTTTTAATGCAGCTTGAATAAATCATATTTTTATTGCCACATGACCGGCTCTTTGTTGCGGTGCACGTCACTCTACATTCTGGATACTCTTGAACCTTGGACGCGGTCGCACGCTTGAGGACCTACAGGGGAACAACAGTGAGTACTCTCATTTGTTTATGTGCCACCCTAATGAGAAGGAGAAGCGACGCCCTCTTCACCTGACATCTCCAGGGATCATTGTGTTATTACATGTGGAATTGGAATTGAGAATTGAGAATTGCACTCCAGTCACTTATATCTCCCATGTATGGTTACCTCTGCATATATGAACTGAATAATACAAAGGGACCAAGCATTTGAGCAGAAACAGAAACCTATATGCAGTGAGGAAAGTGACAGGTGATAATAGGAGGAGCTAGTCGTGCAATGTATAGAAATTTACGCTTACAAATGGTGCAATATAGTTTTCTATGCAGCACAAACATCCAACATGAGAAATAAGATTTATAAGCTTCAAACATATGCCGTTTGGGCAAATTGCCGCAAATGCAGATTCTTGCCCTGTGTTTGAGTAAATTGTACCATCTTGATGCATATCCCCCTTAATGTTATTCATGCTGGAACATCTGATGTGCAAGTTTTTATTTAGTATCTATAGATTCGGATAATAATCATACCCGTATTCGATATAACCCCAATGTCATTGTTTAACCTAATTTCAAACTCCCCTCACTTGCTTCAAATTTGTACAATCGAGTTTCTTTTGTTATTCTGATCAAACACCTTATTCTAAAATTATCCTGATCGGTTTGCATTCTGGAGATATTTAGACATTAAGTTTCAGGGCCAACATGGCATCTGCTGTTCCTCAATGTCTCCTTGACCACCTCAATGTTGTAATATCTGTAGCATGTTTTCTTCTGCCATGTATGATTGACCCAAAATGCAATGTGTATTCAATAGTCCATTATATGCGATTGTGATAAATTAATAAGCATACGACATCCTGGACAGCAAACCGGGCCTTCCAATTCAAACTTTGTTTAGGTTCTCAGATACAGGAGGGGATTCTGAAGCTGAGACAATAGCCTACATTCACTAAATTGGCGTTATTGGTGTAGCCCTAGTGGACAGCTAGTCTTGGCTCCTAAAGGCTTAATATTTGCACCTATGGATGGATGCTTTGTGTGTTTCATTTGTAGGATGTTTGTTACGTGTTTACCGCTTAAATGTCTGAAGGCTTTTTTTCAATGTATTGGTAAACCTCAGGCATCAAAAATGTTAAATCATTCTCTGCTATAGGGTTTTGTAAGAAATATTATTGCATAACCCTATGGTAGAATAGTGTGAAATCTAACACCCCTCCACAATTGCGTCGCCAGAGCTGACTTCTAGGCGTTCTCTTATTTGTATTACTAGGGCTAAATAACTCTGCGTTAATGCCTTTTTTGCGTATGCGAATAAGGTGAATATCGCTACCCATTTAGGAATACATTTTTCTTAGTGAATACGAGTTTTTATAAAAACAATAATCGCCACAATCCCATTTTTTAAGGATGTAAACATTTCCCACAGCAATATCGACTTTAAGTGAATCTTAGGCCAATGTTCCTGGAACGTACAAAGCTTCTGCTTTAGTTAAGGGTTAGTAAATGGTTCCTGGCAGAGAGCTTTGATTTATTGCAACTACAATGGAAACAGAAATCTTGTCATCACACAATTTAACGTGATCTTAATTAAAAGGAAGTGTATTTCTCAATGAATCTTTAGTTGAGAGCCTGGTACTGTCATATTTAACAGTGCAGAACATTGCCTTGCCCAGCAAAGGAGAAAAATACCACAGATCTATGATAAAAACCTCAACTAAGACTACAGTAAAGTAAACAACAGCAACAATGTTGTGGCCATTAAAGTGTCAATTTAATAGGTCCCCCAGCCATTTGCTTAGTCTGCGGACTCCACTCACACTCAAGCAGCAGGTTATACAATTTTACAATGTACAGCAAAATATCTTACTCTTATCTATGGTTTCTACTCTTATCGTAAGAGTTTCCAAGCTAATTAATCTCATTAAAATACTATCATCCAGCTGTGCCATCACCCATGCAATAAAACCAACATTTATATACAATCCCGGTCTCTCTCTCTTTTTTTTTTTTTAAACGTTTCTTATTCAAATGTTTGTTTTTTTTTTTACAAAAAAAAAAGTTGTTTTTTTTTGTTCAAAATGTATAAAGTTTAATGAATGCGCATCCCCCCCCAAATAGTAACGTTCCTAGGTATAAATGTTAGCGTAATTGGATTTAATAGCTTTGAACAGTATACCAGCATTAAAGTTGAAATTACGATGAGGAAGGCACTTGGCTATTTCACCCCTTCCCTGCTGCTCTCCAGATGCCTGTGTGGCCCTGTACAGTACTTTAGTTAGTAGTTACATTTCCCCTCCAACGTTGCACAGAGGAGGGCTGCAGCATGAAGGAAATCCTCTGAAACAGCAGGAAGAACTCTTGAATCTGACTCCCAAGTTTGGCAAGAACAACGCTCCTCCCTTTGGGCAGGGCTTCCCTGTGGCGGGGAAGGGGTTAAGTCGAGTCCGTTATATCTCAGAACAGCATCGGATAAGTATCTTTCGTATGAGGTTGTAGTAGATTATCCCCATCATGCAGTAGTTTCTAGTCACCAGCATATGTAAGCAGCAGGAAAAAAAATAAAAAAACGGTGTGAGTAAACTTGATTATAATGTTGTGGGGAAAAAAAGGTCCTATCGAAAAAACAGTAATCCAGCGTGTTGCGCTCCAGCTCGTAAATTTATTCAAACTCATGTGCCAAAGAGGAGAAATCATCACGGTTTAGAGTATTCATGCCTGTTTTTACATCCTCTCATAAATTAAAGATTGACATGTCATTGTGCAGCTCAGACCGTGAAAGGTCAAGGCAGCATTTGCACCAGTTGTGCCAATGAGAACGACCATGGTAACACAAGGTGAGGGCGAGTTATTGGTGGAGCAGTGCAGTATGTTGTGTTTCATCCTCTTTACTGTTGAGACAGAAGCGCAGTCCTGTTGGCCTTCATCTTCTCTAATCGTTTCACCAAGTGGCTATTTGTCATCTCCATCTCTTCCATCTTGTCCAATGCAGTTCGGAGCTGAATAGAAAAGGAAACAAGTTGTTGAACATTTAACGGGTTCCCCTGAATGTTCATTTTTAGTTCGCTGAAATTAAGCGACTACTGTAAAAAATAAAAAATCTCCATTGTGAACGGAGGAAAGTGGCAAATAAAATCCTACTCTTGGCATTTGTAACTATTCTATGGTTCTCTGCCCAGGAGTCATCAAAGCGCAATGTGGCACCTCTGATCGCGCGTTAAGCGCCATTGACTTCAATCTCAATTACTGCCAGATCAGGCACGAAATGCTGTAATGTGCTCTGGAGGCTCCTGGCCTATGAATTCACATTAAAAACACATAAAATTTCATGTGTACACATTTGTTAGTTTTGCTCTAAAGTGAACGTATAGGTTAAGATTTGTTGGGGCCTTCTTTTTATATTTGGTAACTTAAGGATGCATACTTCTCTTTTATAGCATGTACGGGATGACAAAGTAAAACATTAACTACAGTATGTTAACGTGTAGCTGCCAATTCTTTCTCAACATATTTCCTGACCTTTCATACGATGGGTTACACCAGCGGTGCGCAAACTGGGGGGCGTGAGATTTTTCTGGGGGGGCGCGGGCGGTTGCAGAGGCCCCACGCTCTTCCCCAAGACATAATATGCCAGGGGATCGCATGAGGCCCCTGCAACACTCCACTTACCGTAATTCAACCGGCTCCAGGACGCGTGACCATGGCAGCCCGCCGTGAAATTACGTCACGATTGCCACGGTAACGTGGCGTCAAATGACGCCGCGGGTCACGTGACGTCACACGACCCCGCGGCCTCATTTGACGCCACGCGAGGTAAGGAGGGGCGGGCGCGACAAGGAGGAAAGCCAGCATACGGGGGCTCAGCAAAAAAAGTTTGCACGCTCCTGGGTTACACATCTCACAGACTAGGCCTCTTTGGCAATCTTGGCAATCATATTCACACTCAGGTCTATTTTCCCAAGTTTCTAGGCTGCAAAACTAGTGCATAACAAAGCATCATATTTAGCAAAGAAATCCCATTTAAAGCAATAATATTTTTTCCTTTGATAAGTCTGGTATAATTATTTTGCTGCAATTGTGTCCAGTTTGCCCAGCAGCTGTGAGACTTTAGTAAATAATTAACTTAGTCTCAAAGAGGACCGCAGTGCAGAGTCCATATTTAGTGTAACCACACACTAAATAGTAAATTAAGGTATTCATTCTATATATGCGGTCTCCCTGATTTTTACTGTAACGAGCATGGCTGGTGATTAATCAGACCAGTCTGTTACTAAACATTAAAAAAATAGTCAAACTGAATTAACTTAACACTATGAACGAGGCCTTATATAGTATACAGCAGCGGTGCGCAAACTGTGGGGCGCGACCCCTAGGGGGGGCGCGACAATGCCGACGGGGGGCGCGGGGTTTACAGAGGCCCCGCGCGCTTCCCGAAGGCACTTAAATTAAGTGCCGGGGGAGCTGCAGGGCCTCTGTAAACCTAACTTACCGTGGCTCCGGCGGCTTCCTCCCTGCGTCGCCATGGCAACGCGGCGTCAAAATGACGCTGCGAGGTCATGTGACGTCACGTTGCTATGGCAACGTGACGTCATTACGCCGGAGCGCGGGTAAGTTGGGGTTGGGGGGGGGCGCGGGAGTGAGGGGACAGCCGGCAGTGGGGCGCAGGGAAAAAAGTTTGCGCCCCCCTGGTATACAGCATCAATTAAATGTTTACTTCACATCTCTTGCATGTGCAACAAACTGTTTCAAAGGACATCACAACAAAATTGCACTTCTACTGTTCAGCTACCACAGAACTGCATCACTAGGACAGGCCTAGAGATGTGCGACAGTGTATACGGTAATCAAATGCGGTTTGAAAAAAAAAAAAAAAATGTGCGCACTAAATGCGTTTTCACACAATGTCACAATGGTCCAACATTTTGCACATTGAGTTTTTAAATATTGGGGACTACATTTTTACGATTTTCAAAAAATGTTCATGGAAAAAAAGACTTGTTTAGTAAAATATCTCTAGTCAGGAACTGTCTGTAAAAATGTCTGTATTGTACAAAAGGTAATTCATTTGTGTATTTGAAGAATAAACAGGTGCGCAAATCACACCAGGACATGGAAAAGAAGTAAAGACACCAAATAGTGCAATATTGTCAACCCCAACAGTGAAATCAATGTTGATAGCTCTATAAAATTTGCACTCACGTGTACAACGGGATAGTAAGGCGTTGTGGTTATTAGAAGTTACCAACTTTAGATTCCAGATAGGTACTCCAGATCCATCCACCCTTTCCTATGGATCTGGAGTACATATCTGGAATCTAAAGTTGGGAACTTCTAATAACCACAACGCCTTACTATCCCGTTGTACACGTGAGTGCAAATTTTATAGAGCTATCAACATTGATTTCACAGTTGGGGTTGCCAATATTGCACTATTTGGTGTCTCTACTTTTTTTCCATGTCCTGATGTGATTTGCATACCTGTTTCTTCTTCGATTACTGATTGGATTTGGTCTGAATCCTGTGTCGGGAGCCGCACTCTCTAAGGACAGTATATTATTCTATGTTATGGGTTTTAAGTGATGTTATTTGCGCTTGACTTTTTTTCTTCACTATTTGTGTATTTGAAGATGGGTGGGTAACCATGTTGCTCCTTTCTTCCACGTGGTGAGGAGTAGGTAGCTTGCAACATAATATATCTGAAACAGACACAAAGAAAAACCTTGCTCTCCTCACTCAAAAGGATAAAGGAGGTGCAGAGGGAAAATTAAATGCAAAAACACACAAAGTGACCAAGAGAGGTCACAAAAGTCCCTCACAACTGCACTCATTCCTTAGTCTAATATGTAACTTTAAGTGCCAGTTAAATTAACTGGTACCAATAATATACTCAATTGATATAGACCAACAGGAAAAAGGACCACTAAGCTACTCTATGGTAAGACAGACAATAATGACAACTTTAATACAAAATAAAACCCAGCGAAATGCATAAAATTACAACTATTATACATAAACTAAAAAGACCCCCAAGTGGGATGCCACCTCCCCATGAAGAAGCGCACGAATGCGCGAAACGGTCGTCGGGCTAAAGTGACGGCATCACGCTGACGGTCACGTGGGCGCTAACGGAGCTTGCTGGCAGCCCCCACTACTGGGAGAGTCGTTAGTAGCGCTGAACACTCAGTTACACTCGTCGGGCATTAACCATACTGCCGTTTTTACAGCTGCAACTATCAGGTTGTATTGTTTCTGCATATGTTACTATTGTTGCACACCAGCCCTTGAATACCTATTTGTTTGCTTATATAGTGATGCATTACGCACGAGTGGGGCTCTTACTAAGGTGATTTATTATGATCACAGTAGTGTGTATTCCTGTTGGGTTGCAGCAGTGTTAACTATTAAGTATGGTCAGTGTTCTTCTATGTGGTATTTAACTACTGATACTTACTATTCTGCAATTGAGTCAGGTGAAGTGATTCTGCAGGGCTTAATCTGCTTGGAATTCTCCTCATTTAGACATTTTCTTTGGGGTTGAATAATACTATATAAAGGTCCAATTAACCCCTGTCATCACCTGACTGCTCCTTACTTGCCCACTAGGGGATCTTTTTAGTTTATGTATAATAGTTGTAATTTTATGCATTTCGCCGGGTTGTATTTTAGTTGTCATTATTGTCTGTCTTACCATAGAGTAGCTTAGTGGTCCTTTTTCCTGTTGGTCTATATCAATTGAGTATATTATTGGTACCAGTTAATTTAACTGGCACTTACCAAGTTACATATTAGGCTAAGGCCCCGCTCCCTCCGTTAGCGCTCCCGCACTGCAGACAGGCGGGGCGCTGACAGACACAGACCGCGATATGCGGTCTGTAGGGAGCGGGAGGTTTGAGCGGGAGGGGGGGCGTGGCTTGAGCGGAGGGACCCGCTACTCTCCCCCCCTCCCTCTCTCCACGGGCTCGGGCTGGCACTCATACACACACGCAGACACACACACAGACAGAGGCAGGCACTCACACACTCAGACACACACATACAGGCACTCTCTCTCACACACACACACACGCACGCACGCAGGCACTCATACACATACACACAGAGGCAGGCACTCACGCACTCAGGCACACACATACACAAACACAGATAGGCACTCAGACACACACATACACACACACAGACAGGCACTTCCGCTGCTTTCCCTCCACACTCCTCCCCGCTCCCCGAAGCCTCTCCTCCTCCCGAAGCCTCCCCTCCTCATTGGCTCACAGCCACACCACGTGACGCGTCAACGCTAGGGATCACCATTCTCTTGTATCCCGTAGCGGCTGACGCGTCACAGCGTGTAGTGAGCTGTTCAGCTAGGGGGGACTGGGACCGGCTCGGGAGGATTCCCCTGCTGGTGGGGAACTCGCGTGTGGCCGCCCGCGCCGCCGGGCGCACCGGGTCCCAGGCCTTAGACTAAGGAATGAGTGCAGTTGTGAGGGACTTTTGTGACCTCTCTTGGTCACTTTGTGTGTTTTTGAACATAATATATCAACTACCTAGTCCAGGGGCGGATAACTCCAGTCCTCAAGGGCAACCAACAGGTCAGGTCAAAATAACTGAGCCACCTGTGCTCAAGGAGGGATATCCCCAATACCTAGCCTGTTGGTGGCCCTTGAGGACTGGAGTTGGCCCACTCCTGCCTACACCTTCTCCCTCCTTTGTTATTTTATCTTTTTGTGTATTTGGAGTTTCCACTCATTGCATTATTGCTCTACGTAATGTACATGAAGATTTTATGAATATCTCACTATCTTTTCTGGTAAAAATATTTGAAATAAACAAATAATTGTGAGAAATAGGACATGTGAATAGTGACAGTGGGAACACAGAGAGAGAGAGAAAAAAAGAAGCAATTGAGGACACATTAGAAATAATGAAGGAGCAAAGCCCTTTGTACAGTTGACCCTTTGTACAGTTGAGGAGCAGGAACCACCATGTGTCAACTTCCTCACATTACAACAGTGACTAAGCTGCAAGGTAATGCATTTACAAAAACTATTTGCTGGGTTTTAATAAGGAAATACTTTCAAATTGATAGAAAATAAATCACCAGGTCCAGACACGATTTCAACTACCTTGGATCTGAGCGGTTGCAAACTAACATGTTGATATATTTATCATCATAATACCTTTTCATATAGTGATTTTCTCCCAATGGGACTCAAAGCACTTCACAATTACAGTATCATGTGCGGTATACAGCATATAGATTGTAAGCTCACCTGGGCAGGGACTGTGTCTGTAAAAATTCCTATGTGTTTTTGGTGCCTGGGGCTCAGAGAGACTTGCCCACGCTCACAAGAAGCTGACACCGGGATTTGAACCAGGTGACCGTGCTTCAAACTCAGTGTTGTTGTTACCAGTCAGTGCCTTCACTCACTGAGTCACTCCTTCAGCCCCAATGTTAAAGTAAAATACCTCTCTTTGAAGTCTCCTCTTTTCCGCTTTTAGCTCGTCTTCTACTTTTTCAGCATTCTCCGCTGCAGATTTATATCTTACCACTTGTCCTTCAAGCCTAATACCCTGCAAAATAAATCACACAAATTACCAGGCAGCTCATCTTTGCAACAGACATTCTTGCACTAAAGGAAATCAACCATTGGACTGAATATCTTTTGCAAATAAGATTTGTTGAGGCACCCCCAGCCGGCCGGACACCTAGCTTTTTGCCAGGCTGACTGAATATATATTTTAAACCCATGTTAGGAACTATTGCTTTTATTTCTTGATGTAAAGTATTTCTAGCAATGTGTATATGACCAATAAATATCCTTCCTATTGTATCAATTTGTTATAATTGATATGTAGTCTTTTTGTTATCCAATGTTATTGGATTCCTACTCTGCCGACATATGTTTCGCGTGATTAACACGCTTCATCAGGGGGAGGAGACTTATGGAATAGTCGCTGGTTTAGATGTCCAAGTGCGGCTATTGGCTAGCTGTATGCAAAGTGGCTATACATTGTGGCAATTTGTTTCCTCGGTATATACAATATATATATCACAATGCCTTGGATACATGAATGATACACTAAGGAGTCTGAATGTAAACACAATATAGGTTATGTTACTACCTTTGGTGGATGCTATTTGATCATTCCTGACAGCATATTTTGCATAGTCTTTGTGGCAAAGAAAGTTATGGTATTAACCCTTGACTAACTGACATCAAGTCTACACACACAGTGTTTCCCTATAGCATTCATTGGGCTAGTGTGAGTCTCAGAGTAATAATTCTGCATTTTGAGCACAATAGTTCTCTCACTAAAGTGTGGTAGTGGTTATTATATGGGACCGCAGGAGAGAAGGAGGGTTTTGCAATCAGTCTAACTATAGCTATCCAGTAGCAATTAACCCCTTGTTCTCCAGACCTCCTCCGTGGAAATATTTTATGAATTTTAACCATTTAGTGTATAACAATTGATGTAATAATTTTTTTTTGTTTTGGTTACTCCTTTTAACCCCCTGTTTGACCTGTTCGTTGGACCTCAGGAAAGTAATTTAGCCTTGGCTTTATGTTAAATTGTAATGAGTGCATTCTAGTGGGGTTCTTTGAGCCCTTCTTTTTGGTTCAATCTATTTTTTGGAGATAAAGTGAGTTGCCCAAGGTCACAAGGAGCCGACACCGGGAATTGAACCATGTTCCCTTGCTTCAAACTCAGTGCCAGTCAGTGTCTTTGCTCACTGTGCCACTCCTCCATATATATATATTTAGTGTCCACAAGGTATAAAAGGACAATTACGCTCTCTGTTTTTGAAAATTTATAAGACAATTCCACTGTTTTTAATTAATAAAATGAATGTTGAAGTGCTTTAAAGCGGGTACTAAAGCCTTCAACATTACAAATCTGTATGTATACACAGCAAGAAAGTCAGGAGATAAGGGCCTGACCTGTAACACTGTCCAGTTCTCTTGATGATGTAGATGACCAACTATGGCCATATAGCCTCCCCCTCATGCTGTAGAGCTCCATATAAGGGCATCTACGTCATCCAGAGGGAAGGAAATCTCCTACGTTCAGCTCTGCGGGAACACCGCTCCTCCAGGCAAAGAGACGGGGACACAGCTGCAGATGGCTGCACAGCTCACCCGAAAAGGTATTCTCTCCCTGCAGATGGCCCAAAAGGATTACTGCTGTGGTGTCCCGTTCAGAACCCTGCTGAGTTAATCCTTCTGGGCAGATTACTGTTGTCGGGGCCGCGAGAGCTACAGCCTAAATAGAACAGGGAAAATCGCGGCACCGTGGACAGCAAGTCTAGCTACATCTGTATATTCAGCTTTTTCTTCTCCATGGAGGTTATATCCACCTTGTACTGTACAGAATGTATCCTACACCGCATACAAATTACCAACTGTTTTATGTTATCCATTCCTGCTGCTGCAGTTATATTTATAAAACTTTTAATTTACTACAGTTAATCCAGTCATTGCACAATGAATCAAAAGTAGGATTCAATAGGGTTGTGCTTATGGCAAAGTCGACTTTGATGCGAAAATGTCAGTTTTGCGGATGAAATTCCAGTTTTATATTTCTGCTACTTTAGTTTCATTTTTCAGACATATTGCAGGAGTAACAGAACAAGGAGACCTTGAATTGAATGAAACCAATTGTTATTTATGTTCTTCCTATGTCCAAATGAGCTACATTTTTACATATTGTCGTTGTGTCAATATTCCTGTTTTTATTTTATCACGTTTTCTTTTAATGTGTCCGTATGCAGTATAATCGCCAATTGGCACGAAGAGGAGGATGTTGAGTCATAGGCTGTTCTGGGTGGAGGAAGCAAAGAATAGGAAGCACTTGGCAAAAGTTGAATACAATATACTCACATTTTGCTCCATCGTCGTTATATCTTGTTCTGCTTTGGAAAGCTTAAACTTGAATTCACTAATTTGTCTATTGGCATCCCCTAAAAAAGACAGATTGATGAACAGCTACAAAATAATCCTACAGTACACACACTATATATATATTTGATAGAAGACACAAAAAAACGAAACGTCGGTTTTTGTGTCTTCTATCAAATATAGAAAATTCATGATTTACTTACCTGCGTGCTGTCCCTTGATGTCGTGTTGCAACCGGTATCGTATGGTCTATATATATATATATATATATATATATTATATATATATATATATATATATATATATATATATATAATATATTTAATATTATTATATTAAAAAAAAAAAAAAAACCCAAGAGAATCTAAGGCAGATGATGCAAAGGACAGGCAAAGGGGGTAGTGAATAAACAGACAGGGCAATAAATGGATGAAAATATCAATTGTTAGTCCAAATAAAAAAAGGTATCAGCTAATACTGAAGTACTCATTTACTATCGCAACTGCAATAACACAGCTATTTCTATTTAATGTAATATATTTATGTATTTAATATATATATGGAGGGAGAGAGGAAAGGAGAGTGTAATCTGTACAATATAGGAAATGGCACATGATCTATATTGTACAGAAACAAATGTATCATGTTTAACTAAATTAGGTATATCGTCAGCTGTTAACGCAGCAACCCCTATACCTGTTTTGAACTTTCTATGCTTACAGAATTGTAGATTGGTTGTAGGGCAACAGGAGAACTCATCATAGACACAATAACAGGTTACAGAGCTTTTCAAGCCTCGTAGATTTCTTCGTGTCTATAGTCTATTAGTCCAGGACTAATAAAGCTGCTAGAACATTGAATTACATCCTTACAGAAACACACATCAAAACTCAGAAACAAACTAAAGTAATGTGCAATTGTACACATTGATTTGATGATAGTAAGTCATCATATAAAAATTTCTTCTTGATTCTTTCCCCTTGACCTCTGGTAAACTACACCTAACGCTGGATTTGCAGGTACAGTACAATCATGTTCAAACTAAGACGAGCACATACTCTGCATTTCAATTAGCTGTAAGTCCGACCCATTCTCCAGCCCTGCTGAATCAGTCGGCGTGGTCTCATTCTTGGCATTTTTTTGGCGTTCCTCATCCAGCTGCAACTTTAGCTTTCTGATCTGAACCAAGAAGTAAATCAGTAAAGGTTCATTGTTTTGATATGTTCACTCAACAAACAACATAGAAATATACATATATATATATACATATATATATATATATATATATATATATATATATATATATAAAAAATAGAAAAGAATGTTAAACGTTTCGGTACATTTTAAGCAAATAGGTGTATATATATATTTTTTACGTATTACTATGTATGTATGTATGCGCTAGACTGGAAAAATTCCTACTATACGCTCTAGGACTGGTTATGTCTCAACTCCCCCTATGGAAACTTCCTTCAAAGAATCCAGGATACAATCATGGGAAAATGCAGGAGAAAAAAAACACTCAATCAATATTTACAAGAAAGGGAGGACACCAGTCTATACCATAAAGTATTGGTATTTAAATATACATACACAGAGTGACAATTAATAACAAGACACACTATATATCAAAATCTGAAAAAAATGTATATGGCTGACGCACTCGCCCAAACGGTGTCGACGTTTCGGGCTATGGCCCTTTGGCAAGAGTCTGCTATCCCTGTGATATTGTGCACCTTATAAACGTGCTGTGCCCGTCCTTGATGTGTTGCACCTGTTGGCAGCGCCATTACCACGTATGACATCTGACGCTAAAGCATCATCACGGTACTAATGTTTACAAATAGTCATGGCAACCATATGAAAATGCTGTTGCCATGAACATTAACTTCTAAATTGTAAAGATATATTGCACAATCCATAATATCCTCACGTGATTATATAACAAGAAAAGCCACATGTGTACATACATATATACACACATCACCAGACAGGTTTTTACACAATACAGTACATTAATGTACAAATATAAAACTTATATATAGCCCCATACCAATCAATACAGCGACATACTCTATATACAGACACAAAATGTTCTAATTAACGGCATTTTGATATGTACATGATATCACAGGGATTGTCACTTTTTCTGTGTATGTATATTTAAATAGCAAATGGAAATATTACTGTATGCTCATTTGCATGTCTTAGGCAGGTCTGCAACCCAGCCTTTCACCATTATCACCCAGCACACAGTGCTTCCATTGTACATAAATACAAATACTTTATGGTAGAGACGGGTGTCCTCCCTTTCTTGTCAATATAGATTGAGTGTTTTGTACCCTTGCATTTTCCCATGACAGTACATATTAAGAAAAGAGGAGGAGTAGAGGCTCCACGGATTTCATAAGTGCAAATATTTATTAAAGCCAAATGAAGTGTCCAGCATTTCAGCTGTCACAGCAGCCTTTGTCAAGGAGTGGAGCCTCTACTCCTCCTTTTTGTATCCTGTACTTGGATTGCAGCGGGCCTTCCTTCATCGACTTAGAGAGCACCGGTATAAATCGATTTCATACATTATTTTGATTATAGGTGTGCAATATTTTCTCGTATTACATAATACATATTAAGAAACAAACAGTGGAGTGTCATCAATGTAAAGCTCATGAGCATAATACTTACCTGGGACACTAGCTCATCCTTTTCCTCAGCCAGTTTCCGTAGCCTCACATCTGAAATACACACAGAAAATCAGTGGGGTACAACATGTAAGAACACATTTCAAGAATAAGAGTAACTCTGCAGTTTCAACTTTGTTGGTCGAAGCACAGTTAATGCCAGAACATATCCATATACAGGCATCCCTGGATATACAGTATGGCAAATCGATATATTGAATTTCGCTATAACGTAATTAATAAAATAAGGAAGAAATTGTACATACAGAATGTTAAATTCACATTTACGGAATTTTTCCTTTCTAAAGTAGACATTTGGGGGGGAGTGTCCCTCCCAGTAGCCCCCATTTTACCGCATCTCCCTTTACATCCACCTCACACGGTGATCACCAGTTTCTGGTAAGTACAGTATTTTTTATTTTGTGACTTATTATAACCATTATCAATATTTTAGCATAAAATGATTCATGTTCCATTAAATATGTGCTTAAAAAAGGTTTGCTGCATTCTTAATTGTGATGTTATTATGTCTCGTGGCAGAGTTTTTTTCCGTATATAATGGAAGCCAATTGGAAAATCGGGTTCGATATACGAAATTTCGCTTTAAGGACAGGATAAGGAAAGTATCAGCTATTTGTTGCCTGATTGGATGACACATGTCAAACATGTGAACATTATAGTCTCTGGGACCTTTTTGAATAAAAAATGTAAATAAAATTTTAAACAGCTAGTAAAAAAAATAAGATTGGTCAGCTGCTTTAAATGTCATTGAGCTCACTTTCCAGACAGGTGAGGTTTTTTTATTTTTTTTATTTTACAGGAAACTCATTTTATAGGGACGAGAAGTAATTGCAAATCTTTGCTCTGTGGTAGTGATGGATTAATCAGAGTTATACAAGTCCCTTCCCAGCAAACCAAAGGAAGTAACGCCTAATCATAAATGAAAGATTAACAGGTTTATAAACATTTCCAGGGTAACCTTTAAAAAAAAAAAAAAAAGAAGATTTCTAAATACTTATTTTAGTCAGCAGCCCTGTAGTTTTATCCTAATCAATATATCACTGATACTATTTCAGTCTGGTCCTTTACGGGTTTGTATCTGTAGCTTCTTAAACAAAAAACTACAAAAATCAAAGGCAAAAGGACCCGTTTGCAGCTTGGAGGTCCATCAACAAGATACAATTTGGATGAATCTGCAGATGAATCATTTCTGTATTTGGAAACGAGTGGTCGTGTCAGTGGTTAGGCTGTGAATCTAAAATAAGATAAATGACATACAATTCTCACTCTGGTGAGACTGTGCTGTGCACCAGATGTAAGAACTACATTTCACCGCTGGAGATACATGAGCGGGACCACTCTACATTCCTGTGGCACATCGACAGTAATCATAAGCAGCTAAGTTGCCTTCCTAGAAATCTTTAAAGGTGCATTCACTTTTGAAAACATGATCTGAATCATGTGATTCCGCGCCACTGATCTTGATTTAGGGCGGCTTTTTGGGCTTTGGCTACTGTGAAGTGGAGCGGTTTGAGATCTTGCACCACCTGGTTCAACCATATTTCTTTGGAGCATTTTGGTCCACTTTCCAGCCTATGGGTCGTGTGGTGTTGAGGCACTGGTATGATAGTCTGGTGATGTCCATACGGCAGACATGGCCAAACCACCTTTGTCGCTTAATGTACTGGTCGATTGTGGATTGGTTTTGACATGCTAACTGTACATATTCATTTTTCCATCGGTCTCGTAGCGTAATATGGAGTATGTTACATAGACATCTTAGTTGGAATCGTTCGAGAAGGTTCATATCGCTTTTGAGTAGTGTCCATGTTTCTGAGCCATACAGTAAAATGGTGCGTATTGAGGCATTAAAAATTCGCATTTTTATTACATTTGTCACATCCTGTTGGTTCCGAGGCGACGCTGTGCTTGCTACCGATGTGGCTTTTGATGTTGTTCATAGCTTCTATGCTTTAGCTATCAATAATAGACCCTAGGTATTTGAGTCCACTCGCTCAATTGGGTTGCTGTCCAGTTGAAGTTGAATCTGTTGGGTACCGGTAAATATGAATTTCGTTTTTTCCGTATTCATGGATAATTCGAGCTTCTTTGCATTGGCTTGCATGTCGTTCAAAGTTTCTTGTGCCTTTTGGGCTGTATCCGCTAAGAACACAATGTCTTCGGCGTGTACAAGGTCCGTGAGAAAAAACTCGCTTTCCACTTGTACGCCAGCCAGGCCTGTCTTTAAATGTTTTTCTGAGAATCCAATCCATGGTAATAATGAATAACATAGGCGATATTATGCCACCTTGTTTGACTCCCGTGGATATGGAGAATGGCGCGGATATGTTGCTTATGTGTTTGACTCTGCTTGTACCTCCTTCATAAAAAGCTCTTAGCACATTGAGAGTGACATGTGGTACCGTATCAGCCTTGAGGGCGTACCACTTGTCAAAGTGTGAAAATGTTGTCCGTACACCCCCTTCCTGGTCTAAACCCAGCCTGTTCTTCCCTGCAGTTCAATTCTCTCCGGTTAAGTAGTCTGGTCAGGATAATAGAAGCCAAAAGCTTTGCAGATGTTGATAGGAAGCTTATGCTAGGCTGTTCTGAGCAACGCGGGTTGTCAGGGACACAAGCCGGACTCTTGTTGGCTGTTTTAAACGATCAGCGGATAGGGAAGAGCTGCAGACGGTACCACCGTAGTTCCAACTATTATTGCATTGCGTAAGGTTAGTTTAACATCATATACTTTTGCCTGTATACTCTTTATATACTAATTGGCTGTGTAAGCTAGTTTAACACTTATGCGCATGCTCAGCAGTGCTGGCTTAATGAGCAGCATTCATTACACAGCTGCTTTAAGTCTCGATTATATCTCTGTCACTTTCTTTATGTGTGTTCACCCTATATATTCTATGCCTACTTCATTGACGTTACAGAGCTTGAGAAAAGACCTTGTGGTCTGAAAAGTACGTCGCTGGAGCGTGTTTGACTGCCTGATGATTTATTGAGAATAAATAACCTTTTTCTATTCGAGAGTGCTGCAGACTTTCTATATTTGTGTGTATAGATATATATATATATATATATATATATATTTTTTTTTTTCACTTTACCAAGTGGTCCTTCTCCTGCAGATTCCAAAACCTGTGCCGCTTCTTGGGATACTACAGTTATTGCCCCAACCGATGGCTCGTGATTTATATCCCCGTTGGGAGTACCGTCTGGGATAATAACCAAGCCGTGTTTCTGAAATGAAACCACAAGAAAGAAAACTTTCCTTAATGTGGAATATTGTAAAAATACAAAATATTAAATACACACATTTTACAACATAAAGAGATGTACCAAATAATACCATTTTGAAACAGCAGTGCCACATACTTGGCCACTTTTAGCACCGTGGTCAAGTAGAGAGCCATCTGATCTGTGGCTTCTCAATACCAACTTGTGATCAGAGACACTTGCAGAAAACTGAAGGACTCTGGGTGTTAGGAGACAAATATTCTATCTGCCATGGCCCAACGTCCAAGCACTGTAGTTGCATTTCTATTACTAGAATTTATGAAGTAGGTTGCATTACTCTTTTAAGAAAGTGCTACAAACTGCAGTTAAAATGAGTCCCCTTATAAAGTCACAGATTTTGTAAACAGCCGTACAATTAAGAGGCTCTTTAAGACTCAATATTATCCACCCTCGTTTATACTGTAGATGCATTTCATAGATGCATCACAAAAATGGAAGATAAAAGTCTTATGACAACATACGTGTGAGTATTCTTTCCTCTGGTTTTTCTTAGGAAGGAATCTTGCTTTATCTGATTATATGATTTCGATGACAAAGTGAACTTGTAAAGCATTTAGCACACTGATAAAGGTATAATAAAACAGTTGCTTGTGTTGCAAGGAAATACCAAGGAAAGAATAAAACAATACATGCATATGTTTCAAAGTAAAAAGACTGACACAAGAAGAATGTCTAAGCTTACACCATTTTATTCCTGTCATTTCGATACGTGCAGCATGGCTGACATACTGTACCTCGCCTAGCTTCATTTTTCCTTTCACGTCAGCCAGCTCATCTCTGAGCTCGTCCCGCTCATTTCTAATGCAGTCAAAGTACTCTTTCTGTCTCTCTAGTGCCTGCAAGCAGGTGTTTAACCAGCAGAACAGCAGAGACAGGGAGTGCAATAGGAAGGAAAGAGAAAGAAGGAAAATGAAATAAGTGTGGACAGAACAAGAACAGTACGTTTGAGGGAGATGTGCAAACACAACGTGAAACAGCAGACACGCCACAAAAACTGCACAGGTGGTCATGCGTTTATAAGACCTACTGGCTATAACGTCCACCTGCAGGAGGACGTGTGATGGACATTGATGCTTTCTTCAGAGCTTGCTCTAGTTATAACAAACATACAGACAAGCTAGCAAACGGAAACACAAAACCAAGCACTAGATCATAATCAAAACTGCAGACCTGGAGTTAGTTCACAAGTGTACTATAAGGTATAACAACTCTTCTCTATTAAAGCACTGGTCCATACAACTATGTTGGATTTGCAACAGCATGGAAACTTCCAAACAATTAGGGGCACATTTACTAAGCAAGGCTATTCCAGGAGACACCTTAACAAGAAAAATACATTGATTTTTATTTATTTTTTAGCCAAGTGCACTGGGAGTTTCGACCTTTAATGAGAAAGCAACTTAGAAAATACTGGCTTCTGCAGTATCTAAATAATTAAGGAATGGCATACACAAATCTTTAATTACTACACTATCTGCTTACCAATTCTTTCTGCTACGGACGGATATGCCTAACACACTTACATTTACTTCTACTGTTCCTGCATGTCTCCCACTTTAGCACTGTAACTGTAAGCTCTTTGGACAATCATGGAGTTCTTGTAATGTTCATGTACAGCTGATGCTGTGCTCCTGCACGTTCTCAGCGTGCTTGTACCCTGCGTACATGGCTAGTATTTTGATACGTTAATGTAGCCTGTAGGTGTAGGAGGTCAGATAAAATACCAGCAGAGCAGATTTATCAATCTTTCCCACAGAGTTGCTTATGTGCGACTGCTCGTTAATTCTTCTGCCATATCTACTCTGATTAAATGGACTGATAATGTACAGGGGAAAACATCACGGGGGTGATCTACAGGGAGCTGATGTAAAAAGTAAGTAGCTGCGAAACAATGCTAGCTATCGGAAAAAAAGACACTGCCTAATATCACACTGTTACTGATCTTATATACACTGATCAAACTGCAGGTCCACTCACAAAACAAATCAATAATGCTTCTAATTTACACACCAGGGCACAACACACCTAGATAAATGAAATCTAAGAGGCAACCATGCATTTGCATTTTAAAATGTTAGGAACAGACCAATGCAAAATTCAGAAAAAATAACACTATTGCCATATATAATTTAAATGTAACTTAGGTGGAAGTCAGAACGTTCCTAACCTTCACATTATATCAATGTGGATAATCCAACATCAACGGGAACATTGTTTTTTTTTTTTAGAATAGTTTATTAACAAATGTATTATAAGATTGTCAACAAACTAAAAACTGATTACAGTATTTTGTTAATATTTTCCATTTGTAAAATATCATTATGTGTTTGTAAAGCAAAATTGTCTATTTAATTCAAATTGCAATGACCGTATAATTTTACATGTCTGCTCGCCTACAATTTACTCTCAGGCCATGGTCATGCAGAAAAACAAAAGCCATCGGTCACTGGCCTAACGTTCAAGTCACTTAAGTTCCTGCAGATTCTGTATCTCGGATACTGCATTATGAATCTCACTTATTTGGGGGCTTAGCACTGAAGCAGCCATTTTGCAGCGCTGCCGAGCTACAGCAGACGAAAAGCTGCGGAAGTGACATCCATTTTCCTTTTCCTAAACAGGAATTCCCCCCCTTTTTTTTAAAGGTTCAGTCCCTTCTAGGACCAAAGTGTACTAATGGCAGCAATACATTTAAGGGGTTACATCTGGGTGATTTATGCATTATTTTTTTTAACCAAATCTGTAAATATTTTTGAGTAATTGTTAAAGTTAGTTTGTAAACACTATAAGCTGAGACTTGGGAGGGGGTTTGATTTCCTCCCCTTTTGTGTGTTCAGCAAGAATTTGCAAAGACTAAACCCCACCTCTCTGATTCCCTTATCTTTATGGGCTCTCTTATATGGACAGAGACAGGCTGGGGCAGTGGTGCAGAACCCATGGGTCGGGACCCCCTTGGCGGCAGTTAGAAATGTGTGGGGGTCACCAAAAGAGAGGTTTAACGCTGCGAGGGTCCCTGCATGTGAATGGGAAACTGCAGTGTTAATCTTCTGACTGAAACTACCTCTCCCTGCCTCTGATGTCTCACTCTGGCAGCCTGGGTGATGTCACAGATGCCCAAATATGGATATGCCCATATTCAGGCATCTAAAAGTCATCCAGGCTACAGAGGGGGAGACAGCAGGGAGGGAGAGGGAGAGACAGCAGGGAGGGAGAGACAGCAGGGAGGGAGAGGGAGAGTCAGCAGGGAGGGAGAGGGAGAGTCAGCAGGGAGGGAGAGGGAGAGACAGCAGGGAGGGAGAGGGAGAGTCAGCAGGGAGGGAGAGGGAGAGACAGCAGGGAGGGAGAGACAGCAGGGAGGGAGAGGGAAGAAGAGTCAGCCAGGGAGTGGGAGGGAGACAGAGGTGGAGAGGGAGCGTCAGCAGGCGAGGGAGAAAGCGGAGAGGGAGACAGCCAGGAGGGAGAGGGAGGAGAGAGTCACATGGGAGGGGATGGAAGGGAGTGGATAGAGACAGCAGGGAGGGAGGGAGGGAGAGACAGCAGGGAGGGAGAGACACAGGGAGGGAGAGAGGTGAAGACACGCAGGGCGGCGCGAGCGGTAGAGCGCAAATGACCAGTGGACGGAGTGGAGGGATCGTACGGGGAAGAAGACCCGAAGATTTCGCGGATGATGCGAGAGAAAGAAGGGAGCCTGAGAGGAGAGAAACGCAGGGGGGAGACAAAGACAAAGGGGAGGGCGAGGAGAGACGCGATCGACAGAAGGGAGGGCACCGGGAGGTGAGTGATGGCGAGAGAGCGAAAGAAGGGGAGGGAAGAGGGAGGGGGAGAGGACAAAGGGAGGAAGGAGGGGACAGCAGAGGGAGAAAGACAGCAGGGAGGCAGAGCGGAGCAGGAGGGGAGAGAGGGGACACAGGGAGGGAGAGAGAGACAGCAGGGAGGGAGAGGGAGACGAGACAGAGGACAGGAGGGAGGGAGAGTAGACAAGGGGAGGTGAGATGAGAAAGAGACAACAGCAGGAGGGAAACCAAGCGAGGGAGGAGACAGGCAGGGAGGACGGAGAGAAGAACAAGAGGGAGGGTGGGAGAGAGAAACCCAGCAGGGAGGACGGGAGAGAAAGACGTAGGGGAGAGGAGCGAGGGACAGCAGGGAGCAAGAGGAGACAGAGAGGAGGAGAGAGGAAGAAGAGACAGCAGGGGAGAGACCAGAGACGCAACAGTGAGGGAAGGGAGAGGGGAGACAGCCCAGGGAGGGAGGGAGAGGGGAGACAGCAGGGAGGGAGGGAGATGGGAGACAGCCAGGAGGGAGAGACAGCAGGGAGGGGAGAGGAAGAGAGACAGCATTGAAGTATTGGGGATTGATAGACAGGCCTGGAAGTATAATAGAAGAAATACCAGTACATGTAGAGCTGAGCTATACCATCCTGTAGTGGACTCTCCGCAGCAGGGAGGAGAGACATAGAAGCAGCATGGTGGAAGGGAGGTATCGGGGCGAACAGCATTTGATGTTAAAGAGAGGGGAGACTGCAGGAGAGAGAAGAGAACAGCGGGAAGGGGAGAGAGAGAAGACAGCAGGGAGGGAGAGGGAGAGACAGCAGGGAGAGACAGCAGGGAGGGAGAGAGAGAGAGACAGCAGGAGGGAGAGACAGAGAGACAACAGTGAGGGAGGGGAGAGACAGCAGGGAGGGAGGGAGAGGGGAGACAGCAGGGAGGGAGGGAGAGGGGAGACAGCAGGGAGGGAGGGAGATGGGAGACAGCCAGGAGGGAGAGAACAGCAGGAGGAAAGACAGGAGCGAGAGAGAGACAGCAGGGAGGGAGAGAGAGACAGCAGGGAGGGAGAGAGAGACAGCAGGGAGGGAGAGAGGGGCAGCAGAGTAGCCACTGCAGGGAGGGATAAAGAGCCCCAGCGGGAGGGCGGAGAGGGACAGCAGGGAGGGAGAGAGGGACAGCAGGGAGGGAGAGAGGGCAGCAGGGAGGGAGAGGGGGACATCAGGGAGGGAGAGAGAGACAGCAGGGAGGGAGAGGGAGCGAGACAGAGACAGCAGGGAGGGAGAGAGAGACAACAGGGAGGGAGAAAGAGAAACAGCAAGGAGGGAGAGAAACAGCAGGGAGGGGGAGAGAGAAACAGCAGGGAGGGGGAGAGAGAAACAGCAGGTAGGGGGAGGGAGCGGGACAGCAGGGAGGAAGAGAGACAGCAGGGAGGAAGAGAGACAGCAGGGAGAGAGGCACAGAAGGAGACAGACAGGGGCCGCCACTGCTGCAGTACAAGTTAATTTCTGAAGTTTTAGTCAGAAGATTAACGCTGCAGTGGTCCCATTCAGAAGCAGGGACCCCCACAGAGTTGAACCAATAATGTTTTCAGGGCTGTGGATATGGGTGGGTTGTGGATGCGGGGGGGGGGGGGTTGGGGGGAAGCTCGTGTAGTGGACATTTAAATTTAGGGGTCGTGGCTAAAAATGGTGCACACCACTGTGGTAAGGGAAAGGAAACAAGTGATTGACAAACACTTCATTATTTAAAGGCCCTGTAGAACAGTTTGTTGTGCCTATTCTCTAAAGAAACCAAGGCAGCAAAACATTAGCACATTTTGAAAATGTTGCCTAGTAGGGATTGTGCCATTAAAGATACAGTGACCATGGTCGCAAGTACCTGCGACTTTAGGAAACACGAGGTCACTCTACATCTGCAGCAGTAGGTGAAAAGATTTTTTTTCTTTATTTTATTTTCATTTTGCTTATTGCCTTATAAGAAACAGTTAACAGCCTTGTGGGCTTCAGTGCCAGCAACGCATTACACGCGACAAATGCTAGAATTTAACAGTATAATCCACACTTCTCCTGATCAAACAATATACAGCGGGCAACTTATTGTTGTTCCTTATCTCTGCAAGTCAGTGTTAATGTATTGGTCTATTCCTGACACATCGTGCATTGCTTTGAAGTTTATAGCCACAACTTCTCTCTTCTGTTCATACCCCAATTTTTTTATCTTTCCAATTAACTGTCTCCTGCAGGTCATACACCTCCCTGGTTACAGAGTCTACTTTCTGCTGTATGCGCTGGTTCTCCTGGACAAGGAGGAAAAGGAAAGAACAAAAGGAACAGAAAAAAAACCCGCAAAGGACATGAGATAAAAAGAAGTACACAGTAGAATATATCAAGGACAGCATTAGCACTTAAGAAGACAATCAAGACAAGAACATGTCGGTGTAGCTTTCAGAGCACAGTTCCAAAAATTATTTAGATAGTGGTGTGACCACATTGCGTAGTTTTCTTGATGTACAGTACATATTTAGACTATATATTTACAATGAAATACCCACAGCAAGGTTTAATTCCTACCTCTATGAGTTCATCTCTCTGGCGAATACCTTCTTTAAGTTCATCTAACTTGTGCTGGAAAACGTTGCAAGTGTGTTTCTGTCTTTCTAATTCCTAAATGGCACAGGAAAAAAAGGGATACCTTATTGAGCAACCTACCTATTCACAGCATGTCATAAAGGCATTAGAACAGATTATAGCAGGCGTGACAAAATGGCTAATCATGCTCATCATCATTTCCCCAACAGTTGCCAGCACAGGTTGCTTCAGGAGAGAGCAAAGAACAAGGCATTTATGGAGCAGTACATTCCCTGTTAATTACTAATCTAAAGTCAGAAAGGCTGTAATGCATTAACACCTTCCTTATTGGCAATTTGTACTTAACATTAAATTAATGTTGAATCCTTTTAAATGCATGAATACATAATGAGTCATTTATGTGTTTTTTGTAACATATTTTTGTATCTAGTAAGGCTTACCTCAATCCATTCAAAATGTAGTTGCCATATTGCATTTCATCATTATAGTACCAAATGCAAAACCCTCCACTCTAAGTGAAGAATCATGTCCAAATTATCCACCTAGTCCATTATTTTTCCTTTCTAAAACCAACTTAAAATTTGAAGTAAAAAGGTATAATCGCATAATAGTTGCAATCACAATATCCAATGATAATGTGCTCAGCAGGATGACGGAGAGTGGATTACATTTTTTGTTTTGTTTATTAAGTAGATACTTATAGTTCAAAGTTCTAGCCATACCGGTCCTGAAGAAATGTAGATTTGTTGTACGCTGTGATGCATTTTAGAGGCCCAACCTGAGTGTTATTCGTAGTTGAAACTGTAGTGTACAGCTCTTTCCAAACCTCAAAGTTCCATTTCCTAAGTGCTCTAAAAGCTACCTAGTTCCAAGAATTATGTTTCAGCTACTGAAATGATGCGAATAAACATTCTTAACTTCCTTTCTCTATAGTTCATACTGTATGGTTTTGCTCTGTACCTTTGACTTGTCTTCATTCTCTCTGTGGTACTCGGCCATCTGCTCCTCCATCTCCTCAACAACATCTTTTAGAGTATCCACTTGATAGACCAAATTGCCTTTCTCGTTATCGAGCTGGGCGTTGGATACCATGGCTTTCTTGTATTTGTCTTCTACTTCCGCCAAAGATTCCTGAGCAGGCGAATAGCAAAAAGGTTAGCGAAGAAAATGGGCTTTGTTAACATTAACGCAAAATATGGATTTCTTAATCTCTTCAGTGCTGGTCGCGTCTGGGACACTACAAAACAATCTGTTACAGGCAATTGTGGCACAAACGGGCTGGACAGACATAGAAGCATGCAGTTATCCATTCAGGTAATACACAAGTCAACTACGTTTTAGTGCTGTGAGTACAGTAAAGTACAGTAATATTTCTATTAATGGTTTAGTAACGAATAATAACATAAAGGCTCAATGGCTTTATTTCTACCCCTTGCGGCAGAAGATAGGTGGAATAGTTGCCTGTGTGACAATAATCTAAAACGCACACACACATATACATATATATATGTATGTATGTATATATATATATATATATATAAATATATATATATATATATATATATATATTACAGTGTTCGACAAACCTATACATTTGCACGCCCCGGGCGCATAGATATCACTTTCATGATAGGTCACTTTTTTTGGGGGGGGGGGGAAAGTGGGGGGGCGAAAGGCACTTGTTGATTTTGAGTCTTCCATTCACTAGGCGAGGGAAGGTGTGTTGCCTACATATTGTGATAGGCAACTCTGGGATGCTTAAAATAAATACTTCTTTTTACTAGTGACAGTTATAGTTCAAAGTTATAGTAGCCCTATTGGTCCAGCAGAAATGGACAGTAAATTAGTTGCAGGTTCGGATGCATTAGAGTTCTTCATATAGAAGATGAATTAAAGTGGAGAGGTTACAGACAGTGCACTTGAAGAAACCTATAAGGTTTTGAAAGCTCTGTACACTATAAATTCATCTATAACGAACTCATGTTGGTCCGCTAAAAGGTATCACAACCTGAAACTAATCTACTAGGCATTATCTAACTATTAGAATTCTAGCGTACAGATTTTATTTGTAGTAGCCAACGTTTTATAGCTGAAAGAATGCGTGGAAAAGCTAGGAATGAAACTGCAAAATTTTGCAAAAAAAAACAATATACAACTATCATTTCTCAAGTGCAATTATTTGCCGCCACAACTGAAATCGGGAAACAAAGTAATTTGCTTTTATAATCCAGAGCGTTATGTTTCATTTGATCAATGTGTTTGTGACTAACCATGGTTGTCACAGTAAAACACATGGGCAAACATTTCTCCTGAATGGTCCTGGCCCACTTTCGGTTAGGCAAAAAGCCAATCGATCTCACAGTAACTCATTCAGAGTACGTTGTTCCATGCTTGTTACGTTTCTTTAGACCACTTCAGCATGTAAAAAGATGAAGGCGTGTTCTTTAAGTTAAATCAGAGATTAGGTATGGATAATATCAGGTGGAAAGACAATGCAGTGTTAGAATTGCAGCACACACCAGAAACTTAGTTGTCTTCTAATTTAACGGGGGCAGTGATTCTTAAACA
Organism: Ascaphus truei; assembly: GCA_036426205.1. Taxonomy (NCBI): domain Eukaryota; kingdom Metazoa; phylum Chordata; class Amphibia; order Anura; family Ascaphidae; genus Ascaphus; species Ascaphus truei. The sequence goes on along the minus strand of WSYH01000859.1, from coordinate 9,677 downwards.
AAATGTGGCATGTTTGATCTCTGAACACAATAATTTACAGTATATACCTAAAGGGAGAAAGTAATAATGTTATATGCCAAATGATTGCCTAGGCGCTCACAAAAGCCCCTCTGATAAAAAAAACCAATACAAATAATTTAGTCCCTGTAACCCCATAAATTCCCTTCAGAAGTTAACTTTTTCCATTGCCTTGAAAAACTTTCTTTAGGGCTTTAAACTTAGAGGGGGGTGTGGCTTAAAGCTGCAGTTCAGTCTTTTTTTCTCTCTTTTTTTTCAAATTTTTTTTTTTTTACTTTAATAGTCTCATGTGGGCAATCTCTAATTACCTAAAGAACTGTATAGCTGCCAGTCAATTCGTTCTCCATGTATTGATCGGCGAAATTTGGTGACATAATTAGTGAAGGGATCTGTTTTTCTTCTGCTTCTGTCTCTCAGTGGAAGCTCATGAATATTCATGAGCAGTCCTGCACTGACGTGCTAGAGGGAAGGCAGGGCTGACAAAGGGGTGTGCCAGGGCTTGTGACAGGACATGAAGGGGCAGTGCCTTAGCAAATGGTTGTTAAAATAGAATACAAGAAAATTGGTCTTTCAAAGTTGTTTTTTTAAAAACAGAAAATGCTAAAAGTATTTTTTCTTACTACAGAACTGATTTATTAAAAAAAAAAACACACATGCAGGATATTGACTGAACTGCAGCTTTAAGGAAATTTCTTTTGTTTTGAGATCAGAGTTGCCTGTGATTTTGTGCATGTTAAATCATAAATAATATATAATTAAATGACGGAAATCATAGTTAAATCAACAATAAATCAGGTTAAATCACAAAGATTTCGAAAACAACATTTGAAAAAAATTAAAGGGGAATATTTACGGTGTAATTAAAGCAACATAGTTGTAAATAGAATAGAAACAGTTTATATATGAAGTAGTTTAAGCTCGCCTATCCCACTTGGTCAGTGTGTCCTGGAACACACACGTGAATGAATAGCTTATTAAGAGATCCCATCCCCCACAGCAAAAGAGGAGACACATTTGCTGCTGCTACAAGCATGGGAAATATATATATATATATTTTTTTTTGCACTGGTTTTTTTAGATTTGTTTTTCATTATAATTATTAGGGCACTTCTGGTTTTTAACTGCACATAGCACATATAGTGCTTTTACAAATGTAACATTTTAGGCACCGCATGTATATCACACACCCCATGCTGTTGGCTGCAGCCTTTTTGTTTCCGCTCGTCTCTTTATGCAGTGGAAGAGATACTTAAAACAGTATAATATTGGTGCTGTTCTATCTACTTAAATGGGCTTACCGTGGCGTGGTTGTAGGATTAAATGATTGTGGCCAAAGTATTGAAATAAATGACCCATATTTATGAAGAAAGAATGTAAATACAGTACATAGTACTGTGCATTGGGCCTGTTTTGTCTTTTCTTATATGTAATATGCCATATAAGGACCTGTTGCCTACAAAAAAGTTTGAAAATCTCTAGACTATACAGTATATCTGCTATAATTGACTTCCTCTGAGAAGCTAAAAATCTCCAGGCATTGCACACACAACTTCAAAGACACAAACTATACAGCAAGAGCCTTCAGGAATCAGTTTCACAAAATAAGTTTTAGCAATGTAGAGACACTTTAATAGGTTTCCTTGCTTTTTGTTGCTCACCTACTTTGCTAATTTAAAAATAAATACAAAAAACACACATTTGTGAGAGCTTTACCTCAGAACTTCATACAGAAACACATATTGGTGATAGGTTACAAGCTTAGCGCATGCTTCAAGGTCACTTTCATTTCATACGCAGTTAGTCAAGCTCCGAGCAGTCTGTTAGAGAGCTGGTCTAATGCCTCGCTCTGTCTTAGCCGTCCAGAAAGCATGCTTGGGAATGGGAAGTAAAGGGACTTGGGGCCCTGATACCTTCAGTTCTTTTAGTCCCTGCATGTATCTCCCTTCTACATCTTGAATCTGGTCCTTAAGATCATAGATATCCTGCAGGACATAGGCAATGAACCACTGTTTTAAACTGTAAGGACATTTTTATATTTACAGCTCAAGAAATGTGAACAGGGCATTTGAAAACACTCGGGCATGGGGGGGGGGGGGGGGGGGGGGGAAGAAAAAGGAAAAAAAACACATTTCTTCTTAATCCTGTAAGAAAATGATAATGAATAAAATGTAATAAGTAATAAGATTACAATAAACGCCAAATAATTAACGTATTAAATAAGGTCATGCTATACTTTACATTAGGTACAATAAGTATGGTCATATACTTCAGCTTTCCCAAACCTTCTGCTCAGAGAACACGCTCTCCAGATCTGCCTTGTTTATTTTCCCCACACTATTAATGTTTTGAGGGAATTGAATAGTGGCAGAAAGAAAAAGTATACACATTTAAAAAACAAACAAAAAAAAAGAGGAGTGAGGCCCTGTGCTTGAATGAAGGGTCAAAGGGAACAAGTTTCAAAGGTGTATTAAATAATTATGTCAAAATATACAGATGTAGTAGGCAGTATTACCCCTGTTATCGCACAAGAATGCATTACCACTGGCTCCATTCAAATACAAATCTCCCAATGTTGCATGTCGCGATGACGGGAGTAATAACACCTGCTACAGTACATGTGTAAATGCTAAGAGTTATTCTTTTCAGAATAGGATCTGTTTTCTGTTAGAAATAAATTCATTTAGATGGTCAAATGGAAGGAGGTAGTGGAAAGAGAAGGAGATAGAGGAAAGAGAAGGAGATAGAAGAAAGAGGAGATAGAGGAAAGAGAAGGAGATAGAGGAAAGAGAAGGAGATAGAGGAAAGAGAAGGAGATAGAGGAAAGAGAAGGAGATAGAGGAAAGGGAAGGAGATAGAGGAAAGGGAAGGAGATAGAGGAAAGGGAAGGAGATAGAGGAAAGAGGAGATAGAGGGAAGGAGATAGAGGAAAGGGAAGGAGATAGAGGAAAGAGAAGGAGATAGAGGAAAGGGAAGGAGATAGAGGAAAGAGGAGATAGAGGAAAGGGAAGGAGATAGAGGAAAGGGAAGGAGATAGAGGAAAGAGAAGAAGATAGAGGAAAGAGAAGGAGATAGAGGAAAGAGAAGGAGATAGAGGAAAGGGAAGGAGATAGAGGAAAGAGGAGATAGAGGAAAGAGGAGATAGAGGAAAGGGAAGGAGATAGAGGAAAGAGAAGAAGATAGAGGAAAGGGAAGGAGATAGAGGAAAGGGAAGGAGATAGGGGAAAGGGAAGGAGATAGAGGAAAGGGAAGGAGATAGAGGAAAGAGAAGGAGATAGAGGAAAGGGAAGGAGATGGGGAAAGGGAAGGAGATAGAGGAAAGAGGAGATAGAGGAAAGAGAAGGAGATAGAGGACAGAGAAGGAGATAGAGGAAAGGGAAGGAAACAGACGTATGGGAAGGAGAAGACGAACGAGAAGGAGCTAGAGGAAAGGGAAGGAGGCAGAGGACCGAGAAGGAGATAGAGAAAAGAGAAGGAAATGCAGGAAAGAGAAGAAGGTAAAGGAAAGAGAAGCGGAGGCCTGGAGTTGCTTCCATCTCTGATGTCAAGTTATTGCAACATTTTCAATTACTTGTTTGTGATCAAGACCTTTGTGCAAATATTATGGAACATTCATATGTTTAAATCAAGAAATTCAACGTTAACCTAATCCTTACTTCGCAACACATTTCTGTTGTTGAAATGGAACAGGAGTAAACATTTTCCATGAAATGCAACATTTTAAAAACAGAATTGCAGATCTAAGCGGTGATTTGGTCATCGGTATAAATTAGAGAGGGCATCCTGACTATCAGAAAATCACTATTCCTCCCAGTAAAGGGATATTTGTATGACATTTCAGGTAAAACATCTTGATGCTCTCTAAGCAATGTATAGGAGAGGACGGGACGGCACGGAGAGTGAGACGCTAGAGTAGGACGGCGCGAACGAGAAAAGCACGAAGAGGGAGCGAAAGCACGCACGACACGGCAACAGAGAGCGCGAGAGTAGAAAGAGAAGGAGAGAGAGAGAGAGACAGAGAGAGATGAAAGAAGAAAAAGAGAGAAGAGAGATATGGATGACATCAATTAACATACACACACACACACACACACACCACCTACACACACAAACACACACACACACACACACACAACACACAACACACACACACACACACACACACACACACACACTATTCATTATGCGCTCAGTCAGTTAACACTCTGCTATCCGCACTACCCAAACCTTTACTTCTCCTTGCACAGGAAACATATTCCCTGAATACTGTGAGGAAATTTTCTGATACTGCATCAGAAAATCATTAAAGGAGAGTTAATATATAAATCAAGAGATTGCAATTTAATTACCATAGGTCAGGTCTTAAAATAAAATCGTTTCCAAGTTTAAGGTGGAATTTGAAAAATTGCAGCTCAAACACAAAGTTCAGAGATAGAAAGTTTTCTATATTCTACAAATAAATGAGGGGACAAAATCTACATCTTTATAACAAACTATCTCATACTTCTGCCAAGTTTCTATCCCCTTCTCTTTCATCAAAATAAGACACATGTAAATAAATAAACAATCATAATTTTGATAATAATGATCAGTGTGAAAATATGTATTGCCTACAGTACACTTAAGATACAATTCCTCTATTAATAGAAATACGTATTGGCTATAGTTAATAATACAGAATTCCTCTATTAACAGGACTTACTGAATGTCTCCTTTTACAAAACATTAAGAAACAGACAACCTTCAGATCCATTCCTCAAAATAAGAGTACTTAATTGTAGTAAAAGAATAACAATCTACATAAATTGCAGAGGGCAAAGACTCAATGTTTGGGTTCTTTCAAATGAATTAAGCACAGAGCAAGTCGGCATTGTAAAAAAAAAAAAAAAAATACAAGAATGAGTTTGTTTGCACAATCCGATGTTTCCATCCAGACACGGACCTTCATCAGGTACGCCAACTTACTCTGTGCTGGATTTATTTGGATTTGTGGCAAGTATGAACCATTGCCCTTTGTTTGGTGCACCTATTGATCATATGGTTTTGTTTTGTTGTACTCCTTTTTAACGGTCTATGTATTTTTTGAGTGCCTGGTCAGTATATTTTTATGGGTTCTTTTAAGGAATTTAAAAGCAAACAAAAAGAAAACAAAAAGGTTCCTATTAGAGGTGATATATTGAAACTCTGCATGTCTTTAAACATTAAATAACTGTATGCTGTTGCCCTGGATCTTGCCCTGGATCTTGCCCTGGATCTTGCCCTGGATCTTGCCCTGGATCTTGCCCTGGATCTTGCCCTGGATCTTGCCCTTAATCTTATAAAGTAAGCACGAGTATGCAGCTTTAGCCAGCTATTCTTCTAAAAGAATGCATTCAGAAATATATTAGATGGAAATGTGTGCACCAAATCGACCAATAACAATTTATTTTTACGTTTTGCACAATACATCAGAAACCAGCAAGACAAATACATATGTTTGGTGAATAATCTTACCCTTAGTTCACTCAATGAAGCATCTGGATCCACCAAACTGTTTGCATCCCCACTCCCTCTCCGGGAAGATGATCCACTTAGGGGGGTAAAGGTCCCCGGCAGTCCTGATGTTGCATTACGAGAAGATGGCTTTAAAAAAAAATAATAATAATGAGAGCAATTGTAAATATAATATTTTTAAGTATTTCACTTTCTACTGGTCAGCAGCTCAAAATCCACATCCCTTTTTACCAAACATTACAAGATCTTGGTTTCTAGCACTGAGAACGAATCACGTACCAATAGTAATATATTTCAGTTTTCTGCAAATAACTCTTGAATAAATTATTTACATTTCAAATGAAGTCTTCCCCCTATTTAAAACGCCTACAGCTTTGCTTTGGGAATTTTTTTTGGTAATGAAGTCTTTCGCGGAATGCATAAAATGTCATCCTGTTGTTTCAATTTGTATATAAAGTAGCCAGCCCACGCTGGCTTTCTACGTGCATCCTAAATCACCATAGATAAGGTTACATTCTTTGTTATGAGTAGCCACGACTATTCGTGTCACAGAACAAGCTTCTATCGCATTCAAACAATACGTCTTTTAATAAGCAGCAGTGCTCACTTGAACTTCATGTTAACGCAGCAAAGAGAAACTATTATGCACTATAATAAATGTTACCCTTTACCATTGGTGGCATTTTACAACCACTGAATTGTTTCCCTTTGTTAATTCTAAATGAAATAAGATTGTCGCCCCACTAATTCCTACCAGCCCTAATGCCCGACAGTACATCTGAATACTGTATTTTCCTTTATCGAAAAGGCACAGTCATAAAGAGCTTTACTTTGACTGTGAGAATATTGGGAGAGAAAGCTTTGCACTAATGGCATGATGGTAACATACATTGATGATCACATACTCCGTGACCGCTATGTTTGATAGTGCCTAAATAAAGGAGTCCATATATTTAGTGTTAAAGTCCAACAATTCAGGACTGGAGCTCTGAGCTGTCAATGCACTTCCTAAACTAGAATGCCTTTAGACATGCAAGAGGTGGGTATCCTGAGCAGTCTAAATGAGCAATAATTCCAGGTTATAATTGCTTATTACAGTAGATCAACTACTGTATTAAGGGACTTTCCAAGCATGCAGCTGTAGTCGGACAGAATAGCTGGCACTTGAGCTTTCATAAAGCTGCAGTGGTAGCTTGTGATGCAAGGCAATGTGTGCTTCATGCTTGCAAATTATTACAAAGTCGCTAAGGGCTATGAAGTATATTGTCACCTGCACAAAAGAAGCTGAAGATGCATTATGACAAACCTGCCATTTACATCTCGTCTACCAAAGTAATGAGATTGTCTGAAATATGTCTTCCAGCACCAGAAGGGGTCTTCTAGCAGAAAATTGTTTAGTAAATATGGACCATAATCCTTGCAGCCTCCACACACTGATGCCCTTCTGCAGTCTGACACAATGCTATGGTAGGAGGCAGTGGGGGAACGCTGTTGCATGGAGAACTCACCCTGGAATAACCTTCAGAATACTGCTTGTCAATCTTCTCGTCCAGCTGCAAGTAGCAAAAACAAAAAGAGAGAAATGAGAAGATGATACACCGTGGTAGGAAAACTGGTGACCCATGTCTGCGATCCACATGAAGTATGCTACGAGGAAGTTTTGGGGGGAAAATTTGAGTTGTTAGTCATATTGGTCCCTAAAGAAAGCTAGGTCCTTTGCGGTCAGGCATAAAGTTTATTGGACTAAGGTTCCTGTTCAGTATGCTGTGAAGTTGTTAGCGCTCAGATAGAAAAATGTTTACACTTTGCCAACAATAAGTAAACAGCTTTGCTGCATATTACATAGGGACCCAAATGTATTTGTTTTCAATAGATGGTAACGTATACACATTTAAGATCATTATTGCCCCCTGTTCAACCGAGAAACCATATACACCCTGAAGAAAGGTATACTGTACTTACATATCTTTTTTGCATCTTTTTTTTCTGATGCGTGACATCCAAAAAGTTGTGTGGTGACCGAGAGAAAAAAAAACGTATTGTACTGCACTACGTAAGACCAAAGGAAGATCATGAAAGCAGTTTACAGAAAGGAAATGTCCATATAACCCTAATTAAACAAAGCAAACTGCCTTAGTTACTGTGCTCAACATTTCTTTCCATCCTTGTAGAATCCAGAGCCCCACAGGAATTAAAGACTTCAATCATTTTTAAAAGATTATATATATATATATATATATGTATATATATATATAATGTGTCTGTACTATTACATACTTGTTAAAGTTAAAGCTGCAGTTCAAGCAATATCCTACATGTGGGTTTAAAAAAAAAAAAATCAGTTCTGTACTATGAGAAAATACTTGTAGCATTTAAACAAATAATGTTTTAAAGACATTTTTAATGTTTAAATGTAGGAAGCATTTTCAAAGTCACAGCCCCTTCCTACTCTCTCTCTAGCAGTGCACCAATTGTATCTAGTAACTGCCCAGTCAATCATATTCCAGGGCTACATTGCCCAGAATGCTGTGCAAGAACTGAATTAAATAACCCTGAGCAAGCGATTGATTACAGGAGAACAGATCGATCTGCAGCTTAGCTAATCACGTGTCAGTGTGCAGATTGTATTGATGCACATAGTGAATGGGGAAAAAAATATATATATTTTTTTAAAACGGCAGCTTGAACTGCAGCTTTAATGAGTACAACCTTAAAAAATCATGCAGCAATCTAGAGACGTCTCAAACGTATTGTAAACAGTTCACAAATAAACCCGTTACGCTAAAGCAGTTAATAAATAATAGCAACTTGGTAACGTCGGTAACACTTGGTGGAGAGGCACAAAAATGGAAGCCCACTTTGCAGAAAACGAATTAAGAAAATTAGCGATTATAATGATATGAATGCTTTCAACTATGAGGACTCTATCATAGCCAATATATCCATTTAGATGCATAAGAATATGTCTTGCATTTCTGATAACAAACGAATACAGTCTATGCCTGGTTCTATGTCTTATCCCTGCATTTTCTGAGCCCTCTAATAAGATATCTTCATAAGACCTTATAATAACCATTTGCCTTCATTCTGTATTCCTTAGTTTGAATGCAGTGCGTGTTGTAGCTCCACCAATGCCTGAAGAAGGGGCCAGGACTTGAAACGTTGCTGTATTGTACATATATGACAGTGTGGGTCTGCTACTGTTCCTTTCCCTGTGTTTGCTGCTTTTTTTCTGTATTGCTGCTTTTTTTGATACATTAAAGAAGAAACTTGGTGAGACCAAAAGCAAAACATTAGTCCTTCATTGTTCTTTGATTTACTTTTTGAGTGCTGATCCAGTTTGTTCTTTGTCCATTTATGGGGCCAACGTGAGAGTTTGTTTTACAGATGTTATGCAGGTGTTGACCTTTACACACAAGTCATCTAAAGCAGAGGTTCCCAGCTCCAGTCCTAACAGTTCAGATTTTAAGGCTATCCTCTGATTAGCACAAGTGGCCCACTCATTTTGACTGAACCACCTGTGCTCACGCAAGGGTATCATTAAAACCTGCACTTTTAGGGGTCTTTGGGGACTGGAGTTGGAAACCACTGATCTAAAGGATAGACTACTGACGTCTTGAAAAATCATGAACAGTATATATAACAATTCATTGTTCTATTGATTTCAGAACAGGAATACATTTTCTACTATACAAATTCATATTTTCATTCAACTAGACCTGCAAGTTTCAGCACGTCAGTTTGACTTGGGAAGCAAAACATATGGAGTATATTAGTCACTGCCTGGGCACCACACCATGCGTTACACTCACGCTATTTAGGTCGGGGATGCTGACATCGTCCACATCAGACACTATGCTTCCCCTACGGTTGGAACGACTAAAATAATCAGCGGCAGATTCACTCTGGTCAGAAAAGTCTGATGACTTAATGAGAAAGAAACAGAACACGGGTGAGAGTGGGTCATTCATCAAGATGGCTGTGTGGTTACATGCCAAAAAAAAGCGTGTGTCGGCAGATCTTTAGAAATACAAATATATATATACTGTTTGTGTATATATATATATATATATATATAAATATATATATAAACCATAATACTGAGTTAAGTTATGGTGAGTAAAAAAAGTGACAAAAACCCTCCACAGGAAAGCAAATATGCAAATATA
>WSYH01008391.1:0-29351 GCA_036426205.1 Ascaphus truei | reverse complement strand
ATTTGATGTATGTGAGATACTCACCTGCTGTCACATAATTAATATATATTTTTAATACTACACCATGAGGTTTTGCGCTGTTTTTTTGTTTGTTTTCATTTATTGTTTGTGGTTTGTGGAGCCAGTCCATGAAATACAGCAGCAGCAGCAGCAACCTCTTCGTTCACTATACTGAATTAACAGGTTTTATATTTAATGTTTGTAACACAGCACCCATATTGTTTTTTAAGTTATATTATTATTTAGATATTGCACATAGAGCTGTTTTATTTAATCACATAAGCAATCACTTTATCACTGTCTTGAGCGCGGAATCTTTCACTTTTTTATTGTCACAACCTCTTTTAGGTAAGCTTTGAAAAAAAGTCATTTTGGGGGGAATTGCGATTTTAAAACGACGCCCGAAGGTTTCTGTTCTTCTGACAGAAAATACAAGACCACTACTTTCTTACGTAGCAGGTCCACCACTGCAGATACTTTTTCACAGATGTTGTTGTGTGTACACGATGAGCTTTGCATGCCCCAATAATCTCTGCAGGGGTCACGTCCATGGATGATGTACTGTTTGTTTTTGCAAGGCTTGGCAACAAGGGCGCGCTTGTAGGCAGCTGTGTGCAATGGTGCAACCTTCACGTTTTAGCAGAGGTTGGCACGCAGCTTCCAGAAGCCTGCAAACTACTTCCACGTGACAACTACCGGCTCAGAAATCTGCATAAACATATATCTCAAAGGCAAGAGTTCATCTTTGGCCCTACGGTAGCAGTCTCTGTGGCAAGTGACAGCTTGTGACAGCTTGATTATACAGTCCAGCTAAACTAATATCAATCATTTGATGCACAGCAGTGGGTGGAACCTTATTAATCAGGTCTACACTTGTATGTAGCCACCTTCTCAAAATTAGTATGTATTTGCAATAATAAAAAAGCTTAAAATTAACCTGTGATGCCGCATATCTTACAAATATTCAAAAACGTATATATTCTAAGTGGTGCAGGGGTATAGTACTATGTAATATATATGTAGCCAGGTCTTCCTTTCCGTGCGCACCCCCCCCCCTCCGGGTACTCACAGCAGCCGCTCCTCCTTGGAATGCGGCCGGTTGCCGGGGATGCGCGCGGCCCGTTGCTAGGGCCGCGGTCGCGTTGTGGAGCTCCCGGCGGCTCTCGGTGCAGGGCGCCGCCATTGCCAGTTGCGTTGCGCATGCGCAGACTGCCGAGGTGACGGGAGGCTCTGGTTAGCTCGCGCATGCGCAGTACAAGCGCGCGAGAACGCCACCAATGAAGCAAGGGCTCTAAGCACGGACTACAGATCCCATGAGTCTTAGGGGACCCCAAGGGACGCCAAGGAGCCAATAGGGCTAGAGTATCTCCCTGCACAGAGGGATTGATAAATTTCGCGGGCTCTGAGCACGTTAGTCAGTTGGTGACCGGAGCAGCTAAGGGAAGGAGGTAGGGTGCAGGAGTCATTGACTCCCTGCACTAGGCCAGCAGCCCCCTAGGCCCCAGATAGCCCTGAATCACCAGTAGTGTTGTGTTGTTCAGGGACAGGCCCCAGGTTAGGGACCCTGCCCCTTATTATTACCCAGAGTCAGTTAGGGACACAGTGGACGCTGCGCGTCCATCCAGAGGTTTGGGCTCAGACCTCCGCTGCGGCTGCAGCAGCCATCCGGGTGGGATCGCCCCGGACGGTAGTTCCTGTATTCACTCGTCATCAGGATCCTTTGCGAAGCTTCTTGGCAGGCCCGGGCACTGGAGTGCTCGGCAGGTAATCTTCAAGTGCACCAACTCTACCATCTATTCATACAAGACATAGTGGCTGCGCAGTCACACACATAATTATCTCACTTGAGGGTGGAGGACATAGTGTGTGGGGTTACTGGACACGGGGTGGGATCACCCGGTGAAAGAGGGTAGCGTCCTGCGAGATGCAGTAGTAGTGTCTCCTCTAGAGAGGGACACCTGTTGATATATATGAATAAGTACGGTTGCTACAGTAAAGTTATTGGTTGTTTTACATGCTGTGTGTGTGATATATATTGTCCTGCGACGAACCACTCCCTCCTCTGGTGGGAGCCATCGCAGGTGGAGGCGCTGTACCGAGTACGAGGTTACTCCTATTATTTATACGTGCCCCAGGCTCCCCGTGGCGGAGGTTTAGGCCTTCTGTGAGCCTAACAGGTAAAGCACCACACCTGGTAACATTAAGTTCCCCGCACACACATACTATATGCTATTGAGTGGGGGAATACCCGTTACATATATATAGCAAATAAAAAGATCACTTGTGAGCACATCCACATGTCTTAGGCAGGTCTGCAACCCTGCTTTTCACCATTATCCCCAGCATACAGTGCTTCTGCTGCAGCAAGGGATTCTGGGAAATGACATGCAAATGAGCACGTAATGTGTCACCTTTTGTCTAAAAAAATCATTGTGATCTTTTTATTTGCTATATGACAAGTGATCTTTTTATTTACTATATGCAATACGGTGGAGGTTTCTTGTTGCCTTTTTCACCCACCATAACTTAAAACGTATATATATACGTATATATAAACTTTTTCTCACCAATGTGTGTGTGTATATATATATATATATATATATATATATACACACATACACATTGGTGAGAAAATGTTTTTGAACCCCAATTATAATAATAATACGGAAATTCTGTTGTTTTCCATGATTACCTTCTTGTATCAAAACCAGTCTTTTCAGAAATATCCAATAGGGTTTATATTAACCAACGCCATGTCTTCTGAAACAAAATGATGTATGAATTAGACAAGCAATAAGTAATTAAGAGTCAGGGTATGTGCAAAAGTAGTGAAACCCTGGTTTTAACAGCTACATTGAAGGAGATAATTACAATTGGGTGTTTAAATAATTAGGCAGATCTTCAGGTGTGAGTGTGGGAGGCCCCACCCTCTATAAAGATCAGAAACTTTGTGAGTTTGGTCTTCACCATACAGGTGTGTGGAAACATGTCTTACCACGATCAAAAGAAATCTCTGAGGACCTCAGAAAAGCAGCTATTGTTGCTCATCAGTCTAGAAAGGGTTACAAACCCATTTCTATGGATTTGGGGCTCCACCAATCCACTGTCAGACAAATGGAGAACGTTCAAGACCACAGTCACTCTTCCCAGGATCGGTCGTCCTACCAAAATCTCTCCAAGAACAAACCGGCAAATCACCCAGGAACTCACAAAGAACCTCAGAGTAACATCCAAGGATCTGCAGGCCACTCTCGCCTTGGCTAATGTGAGTGTTCAGGACTCAACTATCAGAAAAAGCAGGAACAATAATGGGGTTCGTGGAAGGATAGCCAGGAGGAAACCACTGCTCTCTTAAAAGAACATTGCTGGAAGAATATTCTCTGGTCAGACAAGTCAAAGGTAGAACATTTTGGCCTCAATGAGAAATTTTGCCTAGCAAAAACCAAAACTGCGTTCCAACAGAAGAACCTCATCCCAACCGTCAAACATGGTGGTGGAAGTGTGATGGGTTTTGGGCTAATTTGCTGCCTCAGGACCTGGATCGCTTGCCATTATTGACACAACCATGAATTCTGCATTGTATCAGAATATTCTAGAGCAGGGACGTGCAAACGGGGGGTCGCGTCCAGGGGGGCGGGAAATTTTTGTAGGGGGGCGCGGTGATTGAAGAGGCCCCGCGCTCTTCCACACGGCCTTTACATTTATTTATTTATAAAATGTTTTACAAGGAAGCGATACATTGAGAGTTACCTCTCGTTTTCACGTATGTTCTAGACATAGTTAATATGACAAATAATACATGGTTAAAAATACAGTTACATAAATGAGCAGGGTATACATTATATAGAAGACATTGCATGCACAGTTAGAGAAGATGTATATTATAGGCTTATGTAACAGTTACAGACCAGATTAAAATGTGAGAAATGCTGGGGGATCACGTGAGGCCTCAACAACCTATTACTTACCGAGATTCAAACGGCTGTTGATGTGTCGCCATGGCATCGTGGCGCCAAATAACGCCACGGGTCATTTGATGCCCATCGCCATGGCAACGCAGCGTCAAATGACGCCACGGGGTCATGTGATGTCACATGAACCCGTGGCGTCATTTGACACCGGGAACTGAGGTAAGGGGGGCGCGAGCACCGGGGCAGCAGGCTCAGGGGGTTGGGGGGGGGATGCAGCTACAAAAGTTGGAGCAACCCTGTTCTAGAGGAGAATGTCAGGCCATCAGTCCATGAGCTGAAGCTGAAGTGAAAGTGGGTCATGCAGCAAGACAATGATCCTAAACATACAATCAGATCTGCAAAAGAATGGCTGCAGAAGAAGAAATTCCATGTTTTAGAATGGCCTAGTCAAAGTTCGGACCTAAACCCCATCGAAATGTTGTAGCAGGAGCTGAAGCGAGCTGTCCATGCAAGGAAGCCCTCAAATGTCACGGAGGTGAAGCAGTTCTGTAAGGAGGAATGGGCCAAAATTCCTCAAAACCGACGTTACAGGAAACGCTTAGTTAAAGTCATTGCTGCTCACCAGGTACTGAATGTAACGGGTCACATACGATCTCACACATGGCTATTGAATGTTTAATCATTTGTGGATAAATAAATGTTGAAAAATGATCATGTTTTTGTGTCATCTGTTGGATCAGGTTATCTTTATCTATTATTATGACTTAGATTAAGATCTCGTTTCTGTCTCTCCCCAATGCCTGAGGCTTCTTTCTCTCTCGGGCATCCAGACCACTCTACAGGAGCTGAACATCACTAGGATTTTTTTTAGCAATGTCAGAATACACAATCTTAGCCAGCTCAAAACATGGACCCACAATATTATATATGTATATATTTATGTGTGTCAATTGGGGTGCCATTGTTAGAGTAGCCTCAAGTATACTACAATAAACATAGAAGCCCCGAGGCACATCCAATATGACAAACTATTTAGTACACTATGTCACGGAGACCAGGACTATTATACCAGGGATCATACACTATACCGAACTGCAGAGTTGAACAAAATTTAAACTGAAACTTAACATGGCTAAAACAGAGCTCCTCATACTTCCTCCCAAACCTGGCCCTACTACCTCCTTCCACATTACTGTTGGAAATACGATAATTCACCCAGTAGCCCAAGCACGCTGCCTAGGGGTCACACTTGATTCCTCTCATTCTCCTCTCATATTCAAAACATTTCTAAAACTTGTTGCTTTTTCCTCCGCAATATTACAAAGATACGCCCTTTCCTCTGTTACTCGTCTGCTAAAACTCTGACTCAGGCCCTCATTCTCTCCCGTCTTGATTACTGTAGACCTCCTCCTGCTGTCCCGGCCTGCCTTCTCTCACCTATCTCCCCGACAAATCGAATCCATAACTCTCTGCCATAATCACTCTACTCCTTCCTGCTCTGTCTCCGCATCTCCCCTCCTGAAATCCCTCTCCTGGCTTCCGATCAAATCCCGCATCTCACTCTCAATTCTCCTCCTCACTTTTAAAGCTTTACATTCTTCTGCTCCTCCTTACATCTCAGCCCTAATTTCTCGCTATGCATCATCCCGACTCTTGCGTTCTTCTCAAGGATGTCTTCTTTCTACCCCCTTTGTATCTAAAGCCCTCTCCCGCCTTAAACCTTTCTCACTGACTGCCCCACACCTCTGGAATGCCCTTCCCCTCAGTACCCGACTAGCACCCTCTCTATCCACCTTTAAGACCCACCTTAAGACACACTTGCTTAAAGAAGCGTCATTGTCCTCGATGGCAGGGGCAGCACTTACCTCAGCTCCGGCATAGCAACGTGACGTCACATGACCTTGCAGCGTCATTTGACGCCGCGTTGCCATGGCGACGCGTCTAAGACGTCGCCAGAGCCAAGGTAAGTCAGGTTTACAGAGGCCTTGAAGCTCCCCTGGCACTTCATTTAAAGCTGCAGTTCAGTCTTTTATTTATTTATTCTTTTTAATTTATTTTTTTACTTCAATAGTTTCATGTGTGCAATCTCTAATTACCTAAAGAACTGCATAGCTGCCGGTCAATTCGTTCTCCGTCTATTGATCGGCAAAGTTTGGCGACATCTTTAAATATGGGGAATGTAAATCGTTGCTATAGGAACAAGCATGCTTGTTAAAATAGAAAACAAGAAAATTGGTCTTTCAAAGTTGTTTTTTTTAAAACAGAAAATGCTAAAAGTATTTTTTCTTACTACAGAACTGATTTATTAAAAAACACACACATGCAGGATATTGCCTGACCTGCAGCTTTAAGCGCCTTCGGGAAGCGCGCGGGGCCTCTGTAAACCCCGCGCCCCCCGCAGTCAGTCTCGCGCCCCCCAGTTTGCGCTCCACTGTTTTAGAGTCTGATCTCAGATGATAAATGCTGCATGTGGTAGGGGTCAGGAGCTATGCTTGTATACACCCGCATACTACATATATATACACATACACACATACATACACACACATATACACACACACATACATACACACACATACACACACACATACATACACATATATATATGCACACACATATATACACACACATATACACACACACACATACACACATATATACACACACACATACATACACACATATATATGCACACACATATATACACACACACATACATACACACATATATGCACACACATATACACACACACATACATACACACATATATGCACACACATATATACACACGCATACATACATATGCATATATATGCACACACATATATACACACGCATACATATATATGCACACATATATACACATATGCACACACATATACACACACACAAATATATATGCTCTCACATATATACACGCGCATACATAAATATGCACACATATACACACGCATACATACATATGCACACACATATATACGCACACATATACACACACACACATATATACACACACACACACATACACACACACACGCATACATACACACATATACACACACATATACACACACATATTTATATACACACACACACACATACATACACACACACACGCATAGATACACACATATACACACACATATATATGCACACGCATACACACGCATACATACACACACTGCTATAACAGCACTGGGTATGTGGGTATGAGCACTGGGTATGTGGGTATGAGCACTGGGTATGTGGGTATGAGCACTGGGTATGTGGGTATGAGCACTGGGTATGTGGGTATGAGCATACTCTTATATACCCTACACCCATATTACAACACACATTACACACCACATACATACACATATATCATATGCACACCATATACACACAACATATACACACACACCCATACACACATATATACACACATATCCACACAAACCACATCCATACACCCACATAACACACCCATACATACACATATATATATGCCCACACATATATACACCACAATATCCACACACACCCCTACACAACTATTACACACACATATCACACACCCCATGACATACACACACATAACACACACACCATACTCAACATATAGCTATGCACACACATATCTACACACACATTACACACAACCCCACATTACCACTACACAAAACACACACTACATACAAACAATATATATTCACACACATATCATGCAACACCCACACAGACAACACACATCTATTTGCGCCACACCTATCCCCCCCCCCCCCCTACTGACACCACACATATCTTCCCACCCATATCTACCCCCGCACTCCCCATCCCTATTCCTCTATATTCACCCCCATATGATCCCCCATCTCCTCCAGTCTCTTTCCCAAACCCCTATAATACAGCTATTCACCCCCCCTATACACCCACACAATATATATGCTCTCACATCTATACCACTCGCATACATACTGCACCATATACACACCGCATCATCATACAATATTCACACCAGATCTTAACTCGAACACATATCCACAACCCAGCATTCTATATCCCACACCACAACATAACACACGACACATACATGACCCTCATAACATCACACATATACTACACCCATATACCCAGCCCCTCTTTCTATACATGCGAGCGGCCCGACCCCTACTCCACAGCCCCCCCACGCCTATATCCCCCCCTCTCCCCCCCATCTAATATGCCCCGATAACCACACGCATACATATACACACACTGCTATAACGCACTTTGTATGGTTGGTATGAAGCACTTCGTCGGTAATGTTGGATATGCGCACTGGGTATGTGGGTATTAGCACTGGGTATTGTTTGGTATCTGAGACTTTTTGTTTTGTTATTGGGTTTTTGTCGTATGAGCACTGGTATTGGGGTATGTAGTGACTGGGTATGTGGTTGAGCCTAGGTTGAGTTCACTGGGGTATTTTGGTATTTGGTTATGATCACTGGGTAGGTGGGTATGAGACTGTGTTCTGTGGTGATTAGGGCATTCTTGTCTTTGGATTATGACACTGGGTAATGGGTATGAGCACTGGGGTTATGGGGTATGAGCACTGGGTTAATGTGGGTATGTGTGTATGTAGCACTTGTATGTGGGTATGTTGGGTTATTTGTGTTATGAGCACTTGTATGGCACCTTTTGTGTCATGATCCAACTTGGGTATGTGGGTATTAGCCAGTGGGTATGTGGGTACTGAATCACTGGGTAATGACATTGTGTATGTGTGTATTAGCACTGGGTATGTGGGTATGAAGCCCTGTGTATGTGTGTATGAGCCCTTGGTTATGATCAGTGGGTATGTGGGTATGAGCACTGGGTACTGAGCCGCACTGGGTATGGTGTATGTGGTATGTGGGTATGAGCACGGGTCTGTGGGTATTAGCCTGGTATGTGGGTATGAGACTAACGGGTCATATGGTGGGTATTAGCACTGGGTATGTGGGTATGCGCACCCTGGGTAGGGCCCCTGGTAGGTGGGTATGAGGCACGGGTTATGTGGGTATGATCAGGGGTATGACACGGGGTAATGTGGGTGTGGGTAGAGCAGTGTGTAATTTGGGTATAGCACTGGGTATGTGGGTATGATCACTGGGTGATTTGGGTTATGAGCACTGGGTATGTGGGTATTAGCACGGGGTTATGTGGGTATGAGCCACTGGGTTGAGCACTGGGTATGTGGGGGTATGAGCAAGCAGCAGCACTGGTTATGTGGTGTATTGGGATGAGCACTGGTATTTGTGTATGAGCACTGGGTATGTGGGGTATGAGCACTGGTAATTGGGTATGAGCACTGGGGGGGTATGAGCACTGGGTATGTGGTATACACTGGGTATTGGTATGAGCACTGGGATGGTGGGTATGAGTACTGGTATGTGGGTATTTGGTATTAGCACTGGGTCGTGGGTATGTGGGTATGAGCCTGGGTATGGAGCAGCTGGGTTTATTTGGGTATGAGGACTGGGGTATGTGGGTATGTGGTATTAGCAAACTGGGGATGTGGGTATGAGCACTGGGTTAGCACTGGGTATGTGGGTATGAGCATGGGTTGTGGGTATGAGCACTGGGTATGTGTGGGTATGAGCACTTGGTAGGAGCCCTGTGTAATGAGCACTGGGTATGTGGGTATGAGCACTGGGTATGTGGGTGATGAGCACTGGGTATGTGGGTATGTGGGTATGTGGGTATGTGGTGTATGAGCACTGGGTATGTGGTATGTGGGTATGAGCAGTGGGTATGTGTGTATGAGCACTTGGTATGTGGGTATGTGGGTATGTGGGTATGAGCACTGGGTATGTGGGTATGAGCACTTTGGTATGAGCACCTGGGTAATGTGGGTATGTGGGTATGGAGCACTGGGTATGTGGGGTTGGATCACTGGTAGTGGGTATGAGCACTGGGTAATGAGCACTGGGTATGTGGGTAATGTTGTGAGACTGGGTATTGGGATGAGCACTCACACTGGGTATGTTGGTTAGAAGCACTGGGGTATTTGGGTATGATCACTGGTATGTGGGTAGTAGCACTGGGGTAATTTGGGTATTAAATGGGTAATGTGGGTAATGAGCACTGGGTATGAGCACTGGGTATGTGGGTATGTGGGTATGATCATGGGTATTGTGGGTACATTAGCACCTGGGTATAGCACTGGTATGTTGGGACTGAACTGGGTATGTTTGTATGTGCACTGGGTATGGGTGGGTAGGGATGAAGCACTGGGTATGTGGGTATGAGCACTGGGGTATGAATCACTATCAGGGTATGTGGGTTGAGCCCGGGTATGATCACTGGATGTGGGTATGAGCACTGGGTATGTGGGTATGAGCACTTGGTTATGGTGGATGTGGGTATGAGCACTGGGGTCTTGGGTATGATGACTGGGTGAATAACTGAGCCCTGGGTAAGTGGGGTATGAGCAGCACTGGGTATTGGGTATGAGCAGCACTGGGTATGTGGGTAATGATCAGCACTTGGTATGTGGGTATGAGCAGCACTGGGTATGTGGGTAAAATGAGCACTGGGTATGTGGGTATTACACTGGGTATAGCACTGGGTAGTGGGTCGTTGGGATGAAGCACGGGGTTATGTGGGTAATGAGCACTGGTATGTGGGTTATGAGCACTGGTATGTGGGTATAGAGCACTGGTATGCTGGGATATGAGCGCTGTGTATGTGGGTAATGTGGTGGGTATTAGCACTAGGGTAGAATGGGTATGAGCACTGGGTATGTGGTATAGGCACTGGGTATGTGGGTATGTGGGTATGAGCACTGGGTATGTGGGTATGAGCACTGGGTATGTGGGTAATGCGCACTGGTATGTGGGTATGGCACTGGGTTATGTAAGGGTATTTGGGTATGAGCACTGGTATGTGGGTATGAGCACGTGGTATGTGGGTATGATCACTGGTATTTTGGGTATGACACTGGGTATGAGGCTGGTGTATGTGGGTATGGTGTGGGTATGAGCCACTGGGTCTGTGGGTATGAGCACTTGGGAGGGGGGGGGGGGGGGGGTGGTGGGTATGAGCACTGGGTTTTGGGTATTAAGCACTGGGTATGAGACTGGGTATGTGGGGTAATGGATGGGTATTAGCCCTGGGTAAATGGGGGTATTAGCACTGGGATGAGCAGTGGTTTGTTGGTATTTGGTTATGCGCAGTGGGTAGGTGGGTATGAGCGCTGGGTATGGTGGTTATGAGCACATGGTTATAGTGGGATATGATGTTATGTGGGTATGATCACTGGGTAATGTGGGTAGTGGGTATGAAGCACTGGGTTATGTTGGGTTATGAGCACTGGGTTATGTGGGTTATGAGCACTGGGTTGGTGGGTACATTAGAAAAGGCACTGGGTAGATGTGGGTATGAATCAGCGGGGTATGAGCGCTGTGTAGTGTGGGTATTGAAGCACTGGGTATGGGTAATGAATCACGGGGTATGTGGTATGTGGATATAGCCGCGTCAATAGTGGTAGATCACGGGTGTTGAGCCCTGGGCATGGGTGGGTCTGAGCACTGGGTATGTGGGTATGTAGGGTAAGTTGGGTATGAGCAGCACTGGGGTATGTGGGTAGAAAGCATCCTGGGTCACTGAGCACTGGGTATGTGGGTATTTGTGTATGTTGGTATAGCAGCACTGGGTTATTGGTAATGAGCAGCATGGGTAGTGTTATGTGGGTATGTTAGCACTTGGTATTTGGGTATGAAGCACTGGGTATGTGGGTTGAGAAAGCACTGGGTTGTGGGTATGTGGGGTAGGGGTATGTTGGATGTTGTATGAGCACTGGGTAGTGGGTATGAGCACTGGGTATTTGGGTCTGAGCACTGGGATTGATCATGGGTTTTGGGTATGTGGGTAATGTGGTATGAGCAGGCACTGGGTATGAGCCTGGGTATGTGGGTATGACACTGGGTCATGTGGGGTATGAGCCTGGGTATGAGCACTGGTAGGTGTGTTATGAGCGGAACTGGGTATTAGCACTGGGATTGGGTATGGTGGGTATAGCACTGGGTATGTGGGTATGAAAGCAGTGGGTATGGGTATGAGCATGGGTATTTTGGTATGAGCATGGTGTATGTGGGTATGAACATTAAGGGAGGGGGGGCCTGGGTAATGTGGGTATGTGGGTATGCAGCACTGGGTATGCGGGTATGTGGGTATGATCTGGGTATGTGTTTATGAAGCACTGGTTAATGTGGATGAGCACGGTATGTGTAATGAGCAGGCCATGGGTATGTGGGGTATGAGCACTGGGTATGAGCACTGTGTATTTGGGGTAGAGCACTGTGATGTGGGTATGAGCACTGGGTATGTGGATGAGCCACTGGGTGTGGGTATGAGCACTGGTATGAGCACTGGGTATGTGGGTATGAAGCACTGGGTATGTTGGTATAAGAGCAACGGGTATGTGGGTCATGAGCACTGGGTATGTTGGTATGAGCACTGGTATGAGCACTGGGTATGTGGTTAGAGCACTGGTTAGGGGGTAGAGCACTGGGTATGTGGGTATGATCAACGGGTGTATGAGCACTGGGTATTGTGGGATGAGGCACTGGGTATGTGGGTATGACACTGGTATGTGGGTATGAGCAACTGGTAATGTGGGTATGTGGGTAGAGCACCTGGGTTGTGGGTTATGAGCCCTGGTATGTGGCATCATATGAAGCACTGGGTATGTGGGTATGAGGCACCTGAGTATGAGCCGCACTGTTATGTGGGGTATGAGCACTGGGTATGAGCAGTGGGTATGTGGGTCTGAGCACTGGGTATGAGCACTGGGTATGTGGGTCATGTGGGTAGAGCACTGGGTATGAGCAGTGGGTATGTGGGTATGAGGACTGGGTATGAGCACTGGGATGTGGGTATTAGCACTGGGTATGTGGGTATGTGGGTATGAGCACTTGGTATGAGCACTGGGTATGTGGGTATGAGCCGTGGGTCTGTGGGTATGAGCACTGGGTATGTGGGTATGAGCACTGGGTATGAGCACTGGGTATGTGGGTTAGAGCACTGGTATGAGCACTGGGTATGTGGTATGAGCCTGGTATGAGCACTGGTTATGTGGTTATGAAACACTGGGTATGGTGGGTTTGTGGCCATGAGCACTGGGGTAATTGGGTATGTGGGATACAGACCTGGTATGTGGGTCTGAGCACTGGTGTTTATGTGGTAGTGGGTATGAGCCCTGGGTAGTGGGTATGTGGTATGAGCCAGCTGGGTATGTTTGGTAGTGACCCTGGGTAATGTGGGTATATCACTGGGTTGTGGTTATGTGGGTATGAGCACTGGTATGTGGGTATGACCACTGGGTATGTGGTATGAGCACTGGGTATGTGGTTATACACTGAGTCCTGACAATGGGGTAATGTGGGATGTGGGTAATGTGGGTTGAGGCAGTGTGTATGACACTGGGTAATGTGGGTTATGTGGGTTATGTGGGAATGGTGGGGTAGAGCACTGGGGTATGTGGGTATGAGCACTGGGTATGTGGGTAGGAGGCACACTGGGTATGTGGGTATGTGGGTATGAGCACTGGGGTATGTGGGATAGGAGCACTTGGGTATGTGGGTTGAACACTGGTGGGTATGTGGGTATGATATGGTATGAGCACTGGGTATGTGGGTATGAGCCTGGGTATGGTTGGGTATGTGCACTGGGTATGTGGTATGTTTGGGGTATGAGCACTGGGTAATTTGGTATGAGTCACTGGGTAATGTGGGTGATGAGATGCACTGGGTATGTGGGTATGAGCAGCACTGGGTATGTGGGTATGAGCCGCAACTGGGTAATGAGCAGCACTGGGTATGAGTCGCACTGGGTAATGAGCAACTGGGTAATGAGCCTCACTGGGGTATGTTTGGGTATGAGCACTGGTAATGTGGGTATGAGCAGCACTGTTATGAGCATCACTGGGTATGACACACTGGGTATGAGGCAGGCCTTGGTTATGTGCGGCAATGGGTAATGAGCAGCACTGTGTATGAGCATCACGGGTATGAGCGTCACAGCACTGGGTAATGTGCAGTCACTGGGTATGAGCAGCACTGGGTTGACAGCAACTTGGGTATGAGCACTTGGTATGTATCATCACTGGGTTATGAGCACACTGTTTATGACAGCACTGGTATGTGGGTTTTAGCAACACTGGGTATAGGCACCTAGGGTATGTGGGGTATGAATCAGCACTGGGTAATGAGGCACACAGGGTAGAGCACACTGGTTAGGACAGACTGGGTATGAGCAGCACGGGTATTAGCAAGCACTGGGTAGGACAGCACTGGGTATGAGCATGGGCACTGGTATGTGGGTATGAGCAGCACTGGGGTGAGCAGCACTGGTATGAGCACACGGGTCTGTGGGTATGAGCGCACTGGGTAATGAGCATCACTGGGGTATGTGGGTATGAGCACACTGGGTATGGATCAGCACGGGTATGAGCAGCACGGGTATGAGCAGTCACTGTGTATGAGCACACTGGTTATGAGCATCCTAGGGTATGAAGCGCACTGGGTATGGCAGCACTGGGTATGAGCAGGCACTGGGTAATTCGCGCATGTGTATTAGCAGCAACTGGGTATACAGGCACTGGGTATTATCCGCCTGGGTATGAGCACTGGGGTATGAGCAGCACGGGTATGAGCAGCAACTGGGTATGAAGCATTGGTATGAGCAGCACTGGGTATGAGCAGCACTGGGTATGAGCAGCACTGGGTATGTGGGTATGCAGCACTGGGTATGTGTGTATGAGCAGTGGGTATGAGCACTTGGTATGTGGGTATGAGCACTGGGTATGTGGGTATGAGGCAGTGGGTATGAGCACTGGGTTGGGTCTGAAGCAGCTGGGTAATGTGGTAGAGCCTCGGGTATGAGCACTGGGTATGTGGGTATGAGCATTGGGTATGAGCGCTGGGTATGTGGGTATGAGCACTGGGTATGTGGGTATGTGGGTATGAGCACTGGGTATGTGGGTATGTGGTATGACACTGGGTATGTGGGTATGAGCACTGGGTATGAGCATGGGTATGAGCACTGGGTATGTGGGTATGAGCGACTGGTATGATTTGGTCTGAGCCTGGGTATATATGGTGTATGAGCACTGGTATGTGGGTACATGCACTGGGTAGGTGGGTAATACACTGTATGAGCACTGGGTATGTGGGTATATCACTGGGTATGAGCACTGGGTATGTGGGTATGAGCACTGGTATGTGGGGTATGAGCAGCACTGGGTATGTGGGTATGTGGTTATGAGCACGGGTAGTGGGTATGAGCACTGGGTATGTGGGTATGAGCACTGGGTATGTGGGTATGAGCAGTGGGTATGAGCACTGGGTATGTGGGTATGAGCCTGGGTATGTGGATATAGCACTGGGTATGTGGGTATGGTGGGGTATGAGCACTGGGTATGTGGGTATGAGCAGTGGGTATGTGGTTATGTGTGTATGAGCACTGGGTATGTGGTATGAGCACTGGGTTGTGGGTATGAGCCTGGGTATTGGGTAGAGGCAGTGGTGGTAATGAGCACTGGGTATGTTGGTATGAGCAGTGGGTATGAGCACGGGGTATTTGGGTATGAGCACTGGGTATGTGGGTATGTGGGTATGAGCACTGGTATGATGCACTGGGTTATGTGGGTATGAGCACTGGGTATGTGAGGTATGAGCACTGGGTATGTGGGTATGAGCACTGGGTATGTGGTATATGTGGTATGAGCACTGGTTAATGTGGGTATGAGCACTGGTATTTGGGTATAGCACTAGTCGTATGTGGGTATGATACACTGGAGTAATGAAGCACGGGTAATTGGGTATGAGCACTGGGTATGTGGTATGACATTGGGTATGTGGTATGAGCACTGTTTATTTGGTATGAGCACTGGGGGATGAGCACTGGGTATAGTGGTTGCGCACTGGGTTATAAGTGGGGTATGATCACGGGTATGTGGGTATGAGCACTGGGTATGTGGGGTATGTGGTAATGAGCACTGGGTATGTGGGTATGTGGGTATGAAGCACTGGGTCTGTGGGTATGAGCAGCACTGGGTATGTGGGTATGAGCAGCACTGGGTATGTGGGTATGTGGTATATCACTGGGTGTTGGGTATTGATCCCTGGTATGTTGGGTTATGAGCACTGGGTATGTGGGTATGGAGCACTGGGTATGTGGGTTGTGGTATGAGCCTGGGGGATGTGGGTATGAGCACTGGGTATTGGTTAGAGCACTGGGTATATGGGTAGGAGCACACTGGGTATGTGAAGTATGGAGCAGCACTGGGTATGTGGGTAGGAGCACACTTGGTCTAGTGGGTAATGAGAGCACTTGGGTATGTGGGTATGAGCACTGGGTATGAGCAGCACTGGGTATGTGGGTATGAGCAGCACTGGGTATTAGCACACTGGGTATTAGCACTGTTATGAGCAGCACTGGGTATGTGGGTATGAGCACTGGGTATGTGGGTATGAGCAGCACTGGGTATGAGCAGCACTGGGTATGAGCAGCACTGGTATGAGCCCTGGGTTGAGCAGCCTGGTATTATCAGCACAGGGTATGGATCAGCACTGTGTATTTGCAGCATGGCTGGGTAGTGAGCAGCACTGTATGATCAATGGGTAGTAGCAGCACTGGTAATGAGCAGCACTGGGTATGAGGCACTGGAGTCTGAGCATCACTGGGTAATAGCGCACTTTGTATGAGCCAGCAACTGGTATGTGGGTATGAGCAGCACTGGGTATGAGCAGCACTGGGTATGTTGGGTATGAGCAGCACGGGTATGATGCAGCACAGGGTATGGCAGCACTGGGTATGAGCAGCCTGGGTATGAGCAGCACTGGGTATGAGCAGCACTGTGTATGAGCAGCACTGGGTATGAGCAGCACTGGGTTAAGAGCAGCATCGTGGGTCAATGAGCAGCCACTGGGTATGAAGCAGCACTGGTATGAGCACACTGGGGTATGAGCACCAAGGTTATGAGTCAGCGCAACTGGGTCATGGCAGCACTGGTTATGAGCAGCACTGGGTATGAGCAGCACTGAGGTATGAGCAGCATAACTATCTTAAGGTATGAGCACTGGGTATGTGGGTATGAGCAGCACTGGGTATGAGCAGCACTGGTATGAGCAGCACTGGGTATGTGGTATGAGCAGCACTGGGTATGAGCAGCACGGGGTATGTGGTATGAGCAGCACTGGGTATGAGCAGCACAGGGTATGAGCAGCCTGGGTATGAGCAGCACTGGGTATGAGCAGCACGGGGTATGAGCAGCACTGGACTTATGCGAACAGCACGGGTATGAGCAGCCTGGGGTATGAGCAGTGGGTATGAGCAGCACTGGGTATGAGCAGCACTGGGTTGAAGCAGCACTGGTATGACAGTGGGTATGAGCCGCACAGAAATAAAGTACTACACAGAGCAGCACTGGGTAGGATCAGCACTGGTAGAGCAGCAACTGGGTATGTGTATGAGCACTGGGTATGGGGTATGACAGGTGGGTATGAGCACTTGTATGTGTGTAGACACTGGGTATGTGGGTATGAGCAGTGGGTATGAGCACTTGGTATGTGGGTATGAGCGCTGGGTATGTGGGTATGAGCATTGGGTATGAGCGCTGGGTATGTGGGTATGAGCACGGTATGTTGGATGTGGTATAGTGGCCGTAGAGCTTTCGGTTACGTGGGTAGTGGGTTGTTGGGTATGTGGGTAATGACATGGGTATGTGGGTATAGCACTGGGTATTTGGGTATGAGCATGGGTATCGTGGGATGGGAGCACGTGTATGTGTGGTATAGCGTCTGGGTATAACAAGGTGGGTAATGTGGGGGTATTAGCACTTGGTATGAGCACTTGGTAATTGGGATGTGGGTATGATCATCGGGTATGCAGCACGGGTTGTGGTATGAGCACTGGGTATTGGTAGTGAAGCAGCATGGCACGCATTAATGAGCATGGGTATGTGGGTATTGAGCACTGGTTAGTGTGGGTAATGAGCACTTGGTATGTTGGGTAGAGGCAGCCTGGTCTGTGGGTTATGACACTGAGTATGAGCACTGGTATGTGGGTATGAGCAGCACTGGGGTATGTGGGTATGACACTTACGAAGAGGCACTGGGAATATGAGCATGGGTTGTGGGTATGAAGCACCACTGGGTATGTGGTATAGCACTTGAGATAGCAACTGGGTTGAGCAGGCACTGGGTATGAGCACTGGGTATGTGGTGGTTGGAAGCAGTGGTATTGGGTATGAGCACTGGGTATGAGCACTGGGTATGTGGGTATGTGGGTATGAGCACTGGGTATGTGGGTAATGTGGGTTGAGCACTGGTATGTGGGTTGAGCACTGGGTATGTTGGATGAGCACTGGTTATGTGGTCTGTGGGTATGAGCCCTGGTATGTTGGGTAAAATAGCAGTGGGTATGTGGGTATGTGGGTATGAGCACTGGTATGTGGGTATGAGCACTGAGTATGAGCACTGGGTATGTGGGTATGTGGGTATGAGCACTGGGTATGTGGTATAGCACTGGTTGGGGGTATGTGGGTGAGCACTGGTATGTGGGTATGAGCATGGGTATGTGGGTATGAAGCCTGGGTAATGGTGGGTATGTGGGTTATGAGCACTGTGTATGTGGTATGAGCAACATGGGTATGTGTGGGGTATGAGCACTGGGAGGTGGGTATGAAGCCGGGTAATGTGGGGTATGAGCACGAGTATGAGCCTGTGTATGAGCACTGTGTATGTGGGTATGACACTGGGTATGTGGATGGCACTGGGTATGAGCACCTGGGTATGTGGGTATGAGCCCTGGGGTATGTGGGTATGAGCAGCACGTGTGGGGTATGTGGGTATGTGGGGTATAGAGACTGGGTATTGTGGGTATGTGGGTAAGGGCACTGGGTATGGTGGTATCGTGGGTTGAGCACTGGGTATGTGGGTATGAGCACTGTGATGTAGGGTATGAGGCAGTTCAAGGTCTGAGCACTGGGTATGGTGGGGTATTAGCAGTGGGTATGAGCACTGGGTAAATGGTTGGTATAGCACTTGGTAATTGGGTATGAGCAACTGGGTATGAGCAACTGGGTATGAGACACTGGGTACGTGGGTAATGACGCTGGGTATGTGGGTCTGCGGCACTTGGGTATGTGGGTATGGCACTGGGTATGTGGGGTTATGATCACTGGGTTGGTGGGATGTGGGTATGAGCACTGGGGTATGTGGGTATGTGGGTATGAGCACTTTGGTCAGTAAGCACGGGTCTTTGGTATGAGCACTGGGTATGTGGGTCTGAGCACTGGTTAGTGGGTAGAGGCACTGGGTATGACCACTGGGTATGTGGAGGATGCGCACTGGGTATGTGGGTATGACCTTGGTATGTTGGTATGAGCACTGGGTATGGCAGTGGGTATGGTGTATGAGGACTGGGTATGACATGGGTATGTGGGTATGAGCACTGGGTATGGTGGGTATGGGGTATATGAGCAGTGGGGGTATGTGGGTATGTGGTAATGTGGTATGTGGGTATGAGCAGTGGGTATGTGGGTAATGAGCACAGTGGGGGATGTGGGTATGAGCGCTGGGTATGTGGGTATGATCACTGGGTATGTGGGTATGAGCACTGGGTATGAGCACTGGGTATGTGGGTATGAGCACTGGGTATGTGGTTATAGCAACTGGGTATGTGGTTATGGAGCCCTTGGGATGAAGCACTGGGTAGTGGGGATGAGCACTGGGTATGTGGGGTATGACACTGGGTAATGTGGGTATGTGGGTATTGTGTATGTTGGTATGAGCACTGGGAGGTGGGTATGAAGCACTGGTTTTTAGACTTGGTATGTGGTATTGGGTATGAGCGACTGGGTATGTGGGTAATGAGCACTGGGTATGTGGGATGAGCCCTGGGTATGTGGGTATGACACTGGGTATTACACTGGTATGGCACTCCTGGGTATGTGGGTATGAGCACTGGGTATGTGGGTATGAGCAGCACTGGGTATGTGGGTATGAGCAGTGGGTATGTGGGTATGAGCAGTGGGTATGTGAGTATGAGCACTGGGTTGTGGGTATGAGCACTGGGTATGAGCACTGGGTATGAGCACTGGTATGTGGTATGGCATGGTATGAAGCATGGGTATGTGGGTAATGAGCAGCACGGGGTAGTGGGTATGACATTGGGTATGTGGGTATGAGCATGGGTATGTGATATGATCACTGGGTATGTGGGTATATCACTGGTATGTGGGTATGAGCACTGGGTAGAGCACTGGTATGTGGGTATGAGCAGCACTGGGTATGTGGGTATGAAGCAGCACTGGGTATGTGGGTATGTGGGTATGAGCCTGGGTATGAGCACTGGGTATGTGGGTATGAGCACTGGGTATGTGGGTATGAGCAGTGGGTATGAGCACTGGGTATGTGGGTATGTGGGTATGAGCCAGTGGGTAATGAGCACTGGGTATGTGGGTATGGTGGGTATGAGCAGTGGGTATGAGCACTGGGTAATTGTGTATTAGCGCAGCACTGGGTAATGTGGTTATGAGCCAGGGGTATGTGGGTATGAGCAGTGGGTATGTGGGTATGACATTGGTATATGGGGTAGGAGCCTGGGTATGAGCAGTGGGGTATGTGGGTATGAGCCACTGGTAGTGGGTATGAGCAGTGGTATGAGCCTGTCTGTGGGTATGTGGGTATTAGCACTGGTTATGAAGCATGGTAATATGGTATGACTGGTATGGTGGGTATGAGCAGTGGGTATTTGGGTATGAGCACTGGGTAGTGTGGGTATGAGCATGGGTAGTGGGTTAGGAGGCAACTGGTAGTGGGTATGAGCAGTGGGTATGTGGGTATGAGCGCTGGGTATGAGCACTGTTATTGGGGATGAGCGCTGGGTATTGGGATGAGCCTGGGTATGAGCACTGGGTAATTGGATTGGGTATGAGCACTTGTATGAAGCACTGGGAATGTGTGTATGGGGTATGAGCACTGTGTATGTGGGTATGATCGCTGTGATGCGCACTGGGTATGTGGGTATTAGCGCTGGTGGTTGTGGTTAGGAGCACGGGGTAATGAGCACTGGGTAGGTGTGGTATGTTGGTATAGCACTTGGTATGTGGGTTTATCACTGGTAGTGGGTATGAAGCACTTGTATGATTGGGTATGGTGGGTATGAGACTGAGGGTAATGTGGGTTATAGCACTGGGGATGTGGTATGTGGGTATGAGCACTGGGATGTGGGTATGAGCACTGGGTATGTGGGTATGTGGGTATGAGCGCTGGGTATGAGCACTGGGTATGTGGGTATGTGGTATGAGCACTGGGTATGTGGGTATGAGCACTGGATGTGGTATGTGGGTATGAGCGCTGGGTATGAGCACTGGGTAATGTGGTAGAAGCCCTGGGTATTGGGTATGAGAAAACACTGGGTATTTTTTGGTATGAGCACTGGGTATGTGGGTCTGAGCACTGGGTATGAGCACTGGGTATGTGGGTATGTGGGTATGAGCACTGGGTATGAGCAGTGGGTATGTGGGTCCTGAATCACTGGGTAATGAAGCATGGGTATGTGGTATGAGCAAATGTGTATGTGGGATGAGCACTGGTATGTGGTATGAGCACTGGTAATGTGGTTGAGCACTGGGTAGTTTGGTATTAGCCCTGGGTATGTGGGTTAGGAGCGCTGGGTATGTGGGGTATGAGCACTGGTTGTGGGTTAATGAGCACTGGGTCCTGTGGTATGTGGGTATGACACTGGTAGTGGGTATGAGCACTGGGTATGTGGGTATGTGGGTATGTGGGTATTAGCACTGGGTATGTGGGTATGAGCACTGAGTATGAGCACTGGTATGAGCAGCACTGGGTATGAGCACTGGGTATGTGGGGTATTACAGTGGTTAATGTGGGTATGAGCACTGGGTATGAGCACTGGGAATGTGGGTATGTGGGTATGGCACTGGTATGTGGGTATGTGGGTATGAGCACTGGGTATGTGGGTATGATCACTGGGTACGTGGGTATGAGCACTGGGTACTGTGGGTATGTGGGTATGAGCCCTGGGTATGTGGGTATGAGCATGGTATGTGGTATGACAGCACTGGTATGTGGGTATGACACTGAGAATGGCACTGGGTATGAGCAGCACTGGGTATGAGCACTGGGTATGAGCAGTGGGTATGTGGGTATGAGCACTGGGTATGTGGGTATGAGCAGTGGGTATGTGGGTATGGCACTGGGTATGTGGGTATGTGGGTATGAGCACTGGGTATGTGGAATTGGACACTGGTATGTGGTTATGGGGTTATGAGCACTGGGTATATGTGGGTATGACACTGGGGTATGAGCACTGGTATTGGGGGTATGACAACTGGGGTAATGTGGTTGTTGGTATTACACTGGGTATTGGGTATGAGCACTGGGTTGTGGGTATTTGGGTAGAGCACTGGTATGTGTTATGAGCACTGGTATGGGGGGAGCATCGGGTATGTGGGTATGAGCACTGGGTAATGTGGGGATGAGGCCCAACTGGGGGATGATCATGGTTATGTGGTATGACACTGCTGGGTATGTGGGTATGTGGGTATGAGCACTGTATGTGTGGGTATGAGCACTGGGTATGTGGTATGTGGGTATGAGCACTGGGTATGTGGGGTATGTGGGTATGAGCAGTGGGTATGTGGGTATGATCATGGTATGTGGGTATGTGGTATGAGCAGTGGGTATGTGGGTATGTGGTATGTGGGTATGTGGGTATGAGCAGTGGGTATGTGGGTATGAGCAGTGGGTATGTGGGTATGGAGCAGCACTGGGTATGTGGGTATGAGCACTGGGTATGTGGGGTTATGTGGTATGTGGGTATGAGCAGCTGGTAATGTGGTTATGCGCACTGGGTAGGTGGGTAGTGGGTATGTGGGTAGAGCACCGGGGTATGTGGGTATGAGCACTGTGGTTATGTGGGTATGGCAACTGGGTATGTGGGTATGTGGGTTTGGAGCACTGGGTAGTGGTATTTTGGGGTATGTGGGTATGAGCACTGGGTATGAGCGCTGGGTATGAGCGCTGGGTATGTGGGTATGAGCACTGGGTTTAGCACTGGGTTGTTGGGTAGGTGGTATGAGCCTGGGTATGTGGTTATGAAGCACTGGGTATGTGGGGTATGAGCATCACTGGTCAGTGGGTATGAGCAGTTGTAATGTGGGTTGATCACTTGGTGATTAGCATGGGTATGTGGGTATGTGGGTATGAGCACTGGGTATGAGCACTGGGTATGTGGGTATGAGCAGCACTGGGTATGTGGGTATGAGCTCTGGGTATGAGCACTGGGTATGAGCACTGGGTATAGCAACTGGATTAGCGGCTGGGTAATGTGGGTATGAGCACTGGTATGTGGGTATGATCATGGGGTAGGTGGGTATGAGCACGTGGGTATTAGGCACTGGGTAATGAGCGCTGGGTATGTGGGTATGAGCCACTGTATGAGCACTGGGTAGTGGGTATGAGTCAATCACTGGTTAATGTGGTATGAGCACTGGGTATGACGCTGGGTATGAGCACTGGGTATGTGGGTATGAGCAGCACTGGGTATGAGCACTGGGTACGTGGGTATGAGCAGCACGGGGGGTATGTGGGTATGAGCACTGGGTATGAGCACTGGTTATGTGGTATGAAGACTGGGTATGAGCCAACTGGGGGTCTGGTGGTATAGCAGTCACTGGTATTTGTGTATGCTGGTATGAGCACTGGGTATGTGGGTATGAGCACACTGGTTATGTGGGTATGAGCTCTGGGTATGAGCACTGGGTAGAGCGCTGGGTATGTGGGTATGAGCACTGGGTATGAGCACCGGGTATGAGCACTGGGTATGTGGGTATGACCGCACTGGGTATGTGGGTATGAGCAGTGGGTATGTGGGTATTAGCAGTGGGTATGTGGGTATGAGCAGTGGGTATGTGGGTATGAGCACTGGGTATGAGCACTGGGTATGTGGGTATGAGCAGCACTGGGTATGTGGGTATGAGCAGTGGGTATGTGGGTATGAGCAGTGGGGGTATGTGGGTATGAGCCTGGGTATGGGGGTTGAGAGTGGGTATCTGGTATGAGCAGTGGGGGGTATGTGGGTATGAGCGCTGGGTATGAGCACTGGGTATGTGGGTAATGAGCAGCAACTGGTTCGAGCACTGGGGTACGTGGGATTAGCGACTGGTATGAGCACTTGGTATTTGGGTATGAAGACTGGTCTGACACTGGGTATGTGGTATTAGCACTGGGTATGTGGGTAATGAGCACTGGTTATGTGTATGTGGTAATCATGGGTAATGAGCCACTGGTATGTGGGTATGAGCACGGTTATGTGGTATTGCACTGTGAATGTGGGTAGTGGTATGAGCACTGGGTATGGTGTGTAATGTGGGTATGAGCACTGGTATGTGGGTATGACACTGGGTATTTGGGTATGAGCCCTGGTTATGGGGGTATGAGCACTGGGTATTGGGTTATGAAGCCTGGGTATGTGGTATGATCATGGGTATGTTGGTATGGTGGGTAAGCACTATCATGAGCACTGGGTATGTTGGGTAGATCAATGGGATGAGCGTGGTATGTGGGGGTATTAGCACTGGGTAATGTGGGTATGATCACTGGTATGGTCACGGGTTGTGGGTATGAGCACTGGTATGTGGTATGAGCACTGGGTATGTGGGTCTGAGCACTGGGTATGTGGGTCTGAGCACTGGGTATGTGGGTCTGAGCAGTGGGTATGTGGGTATGGGCACTGGGTATGTGGGTATGAGCAGTGGGTATGAGCACTGGGTATGTGGGTATGAGCGCTGGGTATGTGGGTATGAGCACTGGGTATGGTGTATGATCACTGGGTTGTGGGTATGTGGGTATGAGCACTGGGTATGGCAACTGGGTATGTTTTTTGGGTTATGACACTGGTTTATGTGGGTATGAGCACTGGGTAGGGGGTATGAGCACTGGGTATGAGCACTGGGTATGTGGGTATGATCACTGGGTATGTGGTAGAGGCAACTGGGGTATGTGGGGTATACAGCGACGGGTATGTGGTTATGAGGCAGCACTGGGTAGGAGCAGCACCGGGGATGAGCAGCACTGGGAATGAGCGCACGGTATGGCATCACGGGTTATGAGCAGCAGCACTGGGTCTGAAGCAACTGTGTAGTGAGCAGCACTGGGTATGAGCAGCACTGGGTTATGACGCACGGTGTAATTAGCAGCACTGGTATGAGCAGCACTGGGTAAGGAGCCTGGGTATTAGCGCCCTGGGTATGATCAGTCACTTGGGTTGAGCGTACACTGGGTATTGGTTATGACAGCACTGTGTCTGAGCAATGCACTGGGGTATGAGGCAGCACTGGGTATGTGGGTATGAAGCAGGCACTGGGTATGAGCTCAGCACAGGGTATGAGCATT
This sequence comes from Ascaphus truei, assembly GCA_036426205.1. NCBI lineage: Eukaryota > Metazoa > Chordata > Amphibia > Anura > Ascaphidae > Ascaphus > Ascaphus truei. The sequence continues at coordinate 4,008 of WSYH01008391.1, read as the reverse complement.
CACTGTTGTATGAGCAGCACTGGGTATGAGCATCACTGGGTATGAGCAGCACTGGGTATGAGCAGCACTGGGTATGAGCCTCATCACATGTATGATCAGACTGGTATGAGCAGCACTGTGTATGAGCAGCATGGGTAATTAGCGCACTGGGTATGAGAATCCACTTGTTATGATTTCAGCACTGTATGTTTTTGGTAATGAGCAGCACTGGGTATGAGCAGCCTGGTATGAGCGCACTGGGTATTGGTATAGCACAGCACGGGTATGAGCAGCACTGGGTATGTGGGTATGAGCAGCACTGGGTATGAGCAGCACTGGGTATGAGCAGCACTGGGTATGGAGCAGCACTGGTATGAGCAGCCCTGGGTATGAGGCAGCACTGGGTATGAGCAGCACTGGGTATGAGCAGCACTGGGTATGAGCACTGGGTATGAGCAGCACTGGGTATGAGCGCACTGGGTATTGCAGCAGCTGTGTATAGCAGCACGGGTATGTGGTATGAGCAAGCACTGTATGTGGGTATGAGCAGCACACTGGGTATGTGGGTATGAGCAGCACTGTGTATAGCAGCACTGGGTAATGAGCAGACAGCACTGGGTAATGAGCAGCACTGGGTATAGCCAACTGGTATGAGCATGGGTAGATCCGGCACACTGGGTATGAGCATCACTGGGTATGATCACACTGGGTATGAGCATCACTGGTGTAGTGGGTAATGAGGCACTGGGTATGTGGTATTAGCAGCACGGGTATGAGCTCGCACTTGTATGTGGTTATGACAGCACGGGTATGGTGGGTATGAGCAGCACTGGTATGTGGTATGAGGTCAGCATGGTAATGAGCACTGGTTTAGCGCACTGGGTATGATCAGCAGCTGGGTAATGAGGCCTGGGTAGGAGCAGGCACTTGGGTATGAGCAGCACTGGGTATGAGCAGCACTGGGTATGTGGGTATGAGCAGCACTGGTTTAATGAGCAGCACTGGTATGAGCAGCACTGGGTATGTGGGTATGAGCAGCACTGGGTATGATCAGCACAGGGTATGAGCAGCACTGGGTATGAGGCAGCACTGGGTATTAGCAAGCACTTGGTATGAGCAGTCACGTGTATGAGCATGCACTGGGTATTAGCAGCACAGTGTATGAGCGCACTGTATGAGCATCACGGGGTATGAAGCAGCACTGGGTATGAGCAGCACTGGGTATGAGCACTGGGTATGAGCAGCACTGGGTATGGTGGTTACATGACAGCACTGGTTATGAGCACAGCACTGGGTATGATCAGCACTGGGTATGTGTGTAATGAGGCACACTGGGTAGAGCATCACTGGGTATGTGGTATGAGCAGCCCTGGGTAATGAGCACACAGGTAGAGCAGCACTGGGTATGAGCAGCACTGGGTATGAGCACTGGGTATGAGCAGGCACTTGGGTATAGCAAGCACTGGGTATGAGCAGCACTGGTATGAGGCAGTGGGTATGCAGCACTGGGTATGAGCATTCATTGGGATGAGCTCACTGGGTATGAGCGCACTGGGTATGTGGGTAATGGAGAAGCACTGGTATGTGGGTATGAGCAAGCACTGTATGGTGGTTATGAGCAGCACGGGTATGTGGGGTATAGCAGCACCTGGTATGTGGGTATGAGCAGCAACTGGTGTATGTGGGTTGAGCAGCACACACTGGTAGTGGGTATGATCAGCACTGGGTAATAATGGATCCTCTGCCTTCATGTGGCAGTATCACACCTTGATTCATTCCACTTTAGCCCCGCCCCTATCCCCTCCAGCCGCTCCTCCTATTGGCCGGCGGCCTGCTGGAGTCCTGCCCTATTGTTCCAGAGCGAAGCCGCTCTCGTGCCAACTTCGCCAGCAAGAGAGGGAGAGGAGAGAGACAAGGGGGAGAAGAAGAAGAGGGGAAAGAGAAGAGAGGAGAATATGTTGAGATGAAGAGATTTGGGAGAGACAGAGAGATGGTGCGAGGATAGCGATTTGTTAGATAGGCTAGAGAGGGGGAGAGAGGAGAGAGAGGGGGGAGAGACCAGGTGGGATAAGATAGCGAGCCTTCTGCTATTGGTTGCGGAGCGCATGCAAGAGAGGGGCAGCAGGGAGAGGGATTTAAAGGGAAGGAGAGAGGGACATGCGGGCTGTGCTCGTGCTACAGGGGGGATTTGCTGTGTTTAGGGTTAGTACAGAGGACGTGGACACCCTCCCCCTGCAGCCCCCCCTCTCCCCTGCAATCCCCCACCCCTTCCCCCTGCATCCCCCCCCCCCCACCCCCCACAGACCCGCCCTCCCCCCTTCGTCCCCGCCCTCGCCTTCCCCCCTCCCAACTCCCCCCACCCCCTTCCCCCCTGCATCCCCCCCCCCCTCTCCCCTCCATCCCGCCCGAGACCCCCCTTCCCCCCTTGCACTCCCCACCCTTCCCCCACTTGCACCCCCCCTCCCCCCAATCCCCCACCCCTTCCCCCCTGCAGCCCCCCACCCCTTCCCCCCTGCAGCCCCCCACCCCTTCCCCCCTGCAATCCCCCACCCCTTCCATCCTACAACCACCTCCCCTCCCCCCACCCTTCCCCCCTGCAGCCCCCACAACTCATCTTCCTTGGACCCTTTTCACTGACGACCAGCTCACGAGAAGAGCTGCCATGCCTGATAAAATGTCCAGCTTTCTGTACATCGGGGACATCGTCTCCCTATACGCGGAGGGGACAGTCAACGGATTTATCAGCACCCTGGGGTAAGGAATGTTATCTATGTGCCCCCCCCCCCCCCACGCCCCCGTGGCAGTGGGCAGTGTGGGTGACACGCAGGGTGGTGGGCGCACACTTTGCACAGGAAGCAGGTTATTATCACACTGAGCAGCACAGAGCTGCACAAACTGCAGCACTTCGTGCAGTCTCATAAGTAGGAAGTGCCCAGAAACTTCTCGGAAGGGCCCACAGCGAGGTGAGGTTTATGTAGGCAGGCAAACGTGGAGCATTGCTGCTCCAGAATGCACATGCATGTATATATATTAAGGGACATATATTTTTTTTTTAAGTGATAGGATTTTTTTTCTGATACATATGGTGCGGATTTTATGCCCCAGATTTGCGCCACTTTTGCCCAGACCCCAATGACCTATTCCTTAACCCCGCAGAGATGCTCCTACATACAGGAGCTGGCTTGAAGACAGCATTTTATGTTCAAGTTGAGACGCTGTAGCATACAGCTTGACCCTTCTCTACCATCCCCAAATAATAAAGGGTTCCAGAAATGAACCCCCCCAATCTCCCCCCATCTGGCCAGGACTGTAGGAAAGCAATCCGCTATTACTATGTTACTCAGCATTACAAGGATCAGTGTATTTGTAATATTTAGGGATTACTGAAATCATGTGCAATAATAGGCAAGAATTTAGGGGATGGGAACTGCATACATATATTTCCCAATACTACAAAGATTAACCCCGTTAGTGCAAGATAGGGCTTTCCAAAATGTTGCAGGTCCCTCTGGCAGCAAAGTGGTTAACATTGAATGATCATTGGATCCTTAAATTGTAAACCCTTCAAGTTAGGTTCCCCTCTACGCTTACTGTACATTGTTTCCTGTATATCAATTTGTTTTATTGCATCTTCTGTGTACATTGCTGCCTCTATATACAATGTCAGTCTTTCCGTGCACACCAATTGTCCTGCAATAATTGTAATATATTTAATTCTGGTGTTTTACAGCATTATTATTCAAATATTATATGTGGTTTTAAAGCCCCTAGGGCAGCCAATGGTTTTATTATTCCTATTCTCTGCTGGGGTGATCCTCCCCACCCCCCTCCCACCCCCCTCCAAATAGGCACATTGGGTGCATATACTGTATGCTTTTTAACAAAACCAGGTGTTGTATGTTGTTTTTTTAAAGCAGGATTTCTGCTGTGTTGCTGGATCATTATATCTGGCCCTGTGTTTTTTAACATGCCTACAATCCAAGGTCATCCCTGAGCAGGGACCTCACACATTTTTGAACTCATACGCTG
>WSYH01008390.1:0-29363 GCA_036426205.1 Ascaphus truei | reverse complement strand
TCTCACCCTCTCTCTCTCTCACCCTCTCTCTCTCTCACCCTCTCTCTGTGTCTGTTTCACACTCTGTTTCTGGATCTCTTATTTACCCTATATATCTTAACTGCCCTATACTACACCGAAATAACCTATACTGCTTTCTTCCAGATCTGACTCCAGCTTCACACGGAAGACATCGGAAGCCAGGTAGGGAACACCTCCCCTCCAATGTATAACATTGCGGGAATGAGGGTACCTGGACATTGAGGGACTGCGGATCAGGTAAGATCCCTGGCGGGATTGCTGCTTTAGATATTGTGAAGCGGGGACGTCCAGACACTGGTTAAGGGGTTCAGGAAACTAGTCATTCACACCTGGCTTTTAGTTCTAGATCCGACATTTACACACACACACACACGTAACAAGGACTAATTGTAGTATAATGTAATACAATAAATACATTTGTCAAAAACGAATGTTGTTCTGACTAGGAATTTATTAAATGTATTTTATTTATATATTTTATTTTAAGGCGGGTTGGGGGCGGGACTAGGAGCGGGGTTGGGGGCGGGACTAGGTGGCGAGTAGATTTTTTGGTTGGGCGAGTAGATTTTTGGGTGATTTGTCGAACACTGTGTATGTGTATACCGGTATTACCTCTCTGGGTGTGTATGTGTATACCGGTATTACCTCTCTGGATATGTATGTGTATACCGTATTACCTCTCTGGGCGTGTATGTGTATACCGGTATTACCTCTCTGGGCGTGTATGTGTATACCGGTATTACCTCTCTGGGCGTGTATGTATATACCGGTATTACCTCTTTCTGGGCGTGTATGTGTATACCGGTATTACCTCTCTGGGCGTGTATGTGTATACCGGTATTACCTCTCTGTACACGTATGTGTATACCAATATTAAATGTTACATTATATCTTATTTCTGTGCTCATTCTATCTTTAAATAATTCTCCTGCCTTCGTTAGCTAAAGAAAACATGATTTTCTCTGCATATACAACAGCTGACAAACAGTCTTACCAGAGCAGAAATGATCCAAGAGGGATCAGAGAAACCCCAAATAAAGCACTCAATACATATGTAATAATTAATGAACTGGACCGCAATAGTCCTTCCAGATAGTGTTGAATAAGGCAGTCTGTTGAAAAGGGACAGAAAGTCTTCTCAAATAATTCATCAATTACCTTAACAACAATACCAATAACCTCAACCTGACATACCAGATCAAAAGGGATCAAATTGATTTCTTGGACATCACTATTATAAAAACTGAGACTGGTAAACTAGAGACAAGTATATTCAGAAAACCAACGTCGACAAACAATCTACTAAGGGCGGACAGCCACCATCAGAGCCACACGATTACAAATATCCCTATAGGGCAGTTCCTTAGACTGCATTGCAACTGTTCTACAATAGACGAGTTTAAGAGGCAGTCCTGGGATTTGAGTACGATGTTTTACGTACAGTACTTGGACATAGTAGAGGATCTGTCAAAAAAGCCTACCCAAGAGCACTCTCAACACCAAGAAATAATTTATTGGTAGATAACGTCAAAAAAGATAGTGACTATTCGCTTTTTTAGCACATACAATAGCCAGTGGCAGAAAATAAGAGACATCTTTACCAAACATTGGTATATCCTTTTAGATGACCCGGATTTGGAACAAGTTCTCCAAGTCACACCCACTATAGGATGTAGAAGAACTAAAAATATCAAGGCTAGATTGGTAAGAAAGAAGTCACTTTCAGACCCAACAAACTCGAACGTGGTTGGGCAACAAACCCCATGTCTCTTATCCCTGTGCTAGATGTAAAGCTTGTAAATTCATGAAGGTGACTAAAGACTTTATGGACTGTACTAATACTAAATCATTCAAGGTTAATGATTATACTGTACTAACTGTTTAACAACAGGTGTGATATAGTTAATAACCTGTAGGTGTGGGACGCTGTATGTGGGCAAAACCTTTCGGCAACTAAAAACAAGAGAGCTCGAGCATATTGGAGCTGTCAGAAATAATCTTGACACTACGGTAGTGTAACGCGTAGCTCACCACAAATGAAGCGCGACCGCGGTGCTGAGGTAGGGAATTGAGAAACGCCAACCCACAACCACGCGGGCGTGCCTAGGATGTAGATGTCTTGCAAGCTGGGTCAGGAGTACGGAAGGTCGAGTAGCCGTTATACTTGCCAGGTCTGGATTGGAGAGTAGCGGATCGCTGGAGTACTTTGCCAAGGTCAGGATTGGAGAGTAGCGGATCATTGGGGTACTTTGCCAAGGTCAGGGTTGTAGAGATCAGGATGGTCGTACGTAGCCGGGTCAGAGTTGGAGAGATATGGAGTCCAGTGAATGAAGCAGGGTCAGGCAGCAGAGAGATCAGGAACAAGGTCAGGATGCAGCAAGGCACGGCGTCACACACAAGGCTATGCTCAGCAATGAGAGTCTGGACTGAGCAGGTATTTTAAGCACCTCCCTCCAATGGGAAGTGGGGCAGAACGAGAGAACGTGCTGATAGGCTGCTGGGTCGAGCAGGTGTGCCCTATTGTGCATCCTGATTAGGTCTAGAGACGGAGCTACGTCCCGCGCGCGTCACCGACGTCAGGGGGTGGCGATCCGAACTCGCGCACCGCGCATGCCCGTCATCTGAACAGGAACGGAGCCTGGAGGTGGGTCCAGGGGAAGCCTGTCTTCCGCGCATCACTGACGTCAAGGGGGGGGGGGGGCGACTCGATCGCGCTCCACTCGCGCACCGCGCATGTCCGTCTTCGGAGCGGGGTGGAGACTGGGAACGGGTCTGAAGGGGCAGGCTGATCACGCGATGCCCGTGCGCGCTCGCAGTGGAACCACCGTAGGAACGCAATACTTGAGTGCCAGATGAAGAAGGCCGAATAGGTGCATTCCGGCCATCAGGATGGCGAATCCTCGCAGGTAGCATGTGATAGAGTCCCACAAAGGCGGTAGTAATGTATTACACTTCGCCGGCATCGAACATGTCCCCCTGGGGCTACGGAGAGGTAACTGGGCTAAACATCTACTCCAGAGGGAATGCCGCTGGATATTCCAATTACAAACTCAATGTCCTGTGGGACTAAATGAGGGATTTCTAAACTCTCTCTCATCTATAGAGTTCATGTTCTTTTGATAACATATAAGTACAAGAGAAGCGGATCCAAGTATATAGTCCTTAAATCCAACAGGATCTGTATTGACCAGTTTGGGCAGATCACAATAAGGGGCTCTCACTCCTACACATTTATATTCAATCAGACAGGAATATGGTTCTCAAAGTAGATCTCTATTTGTATATATGTATGTATTCTATTTTTATATATATTTAATTTGATAATTATACACCTTTGTTTGAGTTATGGTGATCAGTTTTCCGAATATCCTAAATGTAAACAGCCGTCATTATTTTGTGTATACGGCAGCTTCTCACTACTGATTGGCTTATAGGCAGACATCCTGTGACTATTGGCTAACAGGACACCGAGCCTCCGCTACAAGAATGTATTTAATAGTATTTGGTAATCATACTAAGCTCCTCCTCCCTGAAGAAGTGCGGTGTACGCACGAAACGGTCGTCGGTTTAGAGCGTCACGCTGGTGATGTGGTGGTGTGGCGACATCTGTTGAGCTCCGGTTACGACTCCGTGTCCAGCTACAACCTCAAGACTGGCTTGTACTGTACATCGTTTTTTTGCCGCTTGGCTTTTGTGATGGTCCGCTGTGACCCTGCCTGTGATTAGGTCACTTATCGGGTTAGAGCACTACACTATTGTTGTGGCGATATGATGACGCTATTATAGCTCTAGCTAAAGATATACATCAGCCTCACTTTTTGACTTATGATTAGGTTCACTGGGACTTTTGAGACCGGGTTATGCCCTTATATAGTGTGTGTTTCTGATTCATATTAGCTACATGGTTTTACTTATTACATGCAGCTTTGACACAGACGTTACACCTATTAGTCCTGTGTTTGTTCACATTGCTGGTTGATTGTGTCGGTACGTATTATGTAGACTTGAATACATCTGTAGTCTGCACGTCATCATTCCACTGTGTGACACAAGGGGGGTATCCCCTATTTCTTTACAAGTATATACTCACTATAACTTGGCATACAAGACGCCATTCTGTGTCATTGGGACTAATATTGATTCATGTGTCATGTATTGTACATATACATCCCTATGACCTTAATTGACCACACCACCAAGAGGATTTTATAAAACTTTATTTGCTATGTATATACTTCATTTTGTTGATAATATTGATATGTATTAAAGATTTGTTATTTTTGGACTTTTAACTGCTGGTTACACTAGTCAACAGACTGCCTTATTCCACACTATCTGGAAGGACTATTGCGGTCCATTTCATTAATTATTACATATATATTGAGTGCTTTATTTGGGGTTTCTCTGATCCCTCCTGGATCATTTCTGCTTTAGTTACGTTGTTATCCCCTTTGCACCTACATTGTATTTTCCGTATTTAGAATAATACAGTATATACATTTAGGTTTGAACTAGGTGAGCAGTGTTATTTCTCTTTACTAAACGGTCTTTCCAGTAAAGGGTGGTGGGGAAAATTGCAGAAATAGTTCAAATGGTTACGATGGGGGCATTCAAGGTTTACAAAATGATTCCACATTAACCCCTTTGGCACTGCGTACGTCATGCGTCCCTGGCTGTTGGCTGTGTTATTATTATTTGTTTCCGCTCTTCTCTGTGTGATGGAAGAAATACAAAAGACACAATATAATATTGGTAGTATTGGAGCTGTGGATAGGGTTAGGGATAGGGTTAGGGATAGGGTTAGGGATAGGGATAGGGTTAGGGATAGGGTTAGGGATAGGGTTAGGGATAGGGTTAGGGTTAGGGATAGGGTTAGGGATAGGGATAGGGTTAGGGAGAGGGTTAGGGATAGGGATAAGGTTAGGGATAGGGTTAGGGTCTGACCGTGACGGGGTTACAGCTTGAAATGATGTGAGAAAAAACATATTGCAATGAAGTAAATAATTTGTCATATTGGATGTGCATTGGGACATCTTTGTCGTTGACTGAGAAACTGATTGAGCAGCATGTGCTAAAGCTAACACTAACCCTAACGCTGACCAAGCCGAACCCTAACTAACCTTAATCCTAAAAACTCTAACACTAACTAACCCTAACCAACCCTAACCTTAACCAACCCTAACTCTAACAAACCCTAAAAAACCCTAACCTAACCCTAACCAACACTAACCTTAACCAACCCTAAACCTAACCCGAACCATCCCTAAACAACCTTAACCCTAACTAACATGTACACTAACCAACCCTAACTCTAACCCTTGTCAACCCTAACCTTAAACATCACTAATCCTAAACAACCCTAAACCTAAGTAACTCTAACCCTAACCAACACTAACCCTTACACAACCCTAACCAAAACCCTAACCAACCCTAACCTAACCAAGCCTAACACTTACCAACCCTAACACTTACCAACCCAAATCCTAACCAAAAATAACCCTAACCAACCCTAACCCTAACACTCCCTTAACCAATCCTAACAGCCAAATCCAACCCTAACCCTAATTAACCCCAAACCTTAACCCTAACCAACCCTAATCCTAACACGCCCTTAACCAACCCTAACCCTTACCAACCCTAACCCTAACCAACCCTGACCCTAACCAACCCTAACCTTAACCAACCTTAGCCCTAAAAAACCCTAACCCAACCCTAATCTTAACACTCCCTAACCAACCCTACCTAACCCTATCCAAACCTAACTAATCCTAACCCTAAACATACAGGACCCCTATAAACTCATATTGAACCCCCAAAATAACCACAACATATATATATATATATATATATAGCAACTGTAAATATTCCTGTATATTCATTTGCATGTCTTAGACAGGTCTGCAACCCTGTCTTTCACCATTATCAAAATAGCAGGAAAAACGGCGGTGCATCTGCTGCTGAAGAAGAATTGGAACCAACAAAACTGCAAACTGCAAAGAACTAGGTGCAAAAATGTATTAGTGGCATAATAAAAACAGCCAGAAGGACACTCTAACGCGTTTCACGTGATATCCCACATATATCCCACATGATTTCTACATATACCTCTCGGTAGGAGCATGCTTGACAGGACCAGGATATCCTCAAGGTCAGCAGTGAGTAATTTATTACTTCATTCATGTGATCAGCCCCACACAGCACCCAGACTACCACATAAGATCTACCTATCAGGCTAGTGGTTATATACATGGGAGTGTGTTTATTGGTGGACTATTTGGATTCTTGGGTCTCATGAACTGTCTTATGCAATGAAGATATTTATTGATTTATTACATACAAAGTAATTGTCTGCTCCTGGTTAGCATCACAAGTGGGAGTGTCCCTCCCCTTTCCTGTTTTTGATTTCACCATTATCACCCAGCACACAGCACTTCCACTACAGCAAGGGATTCTGGGAAATGACATGCAAATGAGCACACAGTGCCACCTTTTATCCCGAGCTCACATTACATGAGCAACCCTTAGCCAATGCATGCTGCTTTAGACACAGCTTTTAAGCAAGGGCTTGGGAGATCACCCATCCCCACCTTTTTAACTTGGGAGGTTCTGACAACTAGCAGCAATGGACAGGACTCACTGCAGTTCCTTCCCCTCATACAGAGGTAACAGGAAGGGTTCACAGCTTTAGTGTTAGGACCTGCATTTGTGGTTATACCTTGACGTTTGGTATGCAGGCTTACGACGCTTTGGCCAAAGGGTTTAACTAAACAACCAAGTAATTACTATTATTATTCAAGTATTTAAACTTTATACTCATTACCATATATGTTTTTTCAATTTGATGTAGCATTGGGCATCCGTGTCTTCTGTTGTACGTATACATTTGCCACGCTCAGTAGCACTCATTTTGGCATAAATATATAGTCATGATGTGGTGGATGTAGGAGTTTGAGCTATCTGGGAATGTGTGTAAATAATATAGATAATAATATATATATATATATATTTAATTTTTTTTTTTTTTTTTTTTTAAACCATTGTATGTCCGTCTCTAGGGGCAATCTGATTGGTCTGTCACTCAGCCTCTGGCCAATCAGATTGCTCCGTGGTCCGCCCTCCTCTCACTGGCTTGCTTCTGTGGCCTCGACCGGCCCTCCTCCTCCTCCTTGCACCGCCGCCCGGCCACTCTCTTCTTCTCCCTCTCCCTTCTGTTCTCCCCCTCTCGACCGCTGTCCTCCCCCTTTCCCCAGGTTACCCCACCGCCCACCGTTCCTTCCCCCCCCCCTGTCCCCTGTTTCACTCCCCCCCCACCCTGGCCCCTGTGTCGGTCCCCCCTCCCTTTCCCCGATGCCCCCGTCACCTGCGTGTTGCACGTGTGCTCAGAGCCGTCCAGCGGCCTGGTGGTGTACACACGCGCGGCTGCTCACGCTCCTCGGGCGGCTCACTGTCCTCCCGACGCCGGCACGCGCATGCTCCGGGGCGCCATGCGCTGCATGCTCTGCCCCCCACGCCCGGGACCGCAGCTGCTTCCGCTCCTCGGGCGGCTCACTGTCCTCCCGACTCCGGGTTGCATGGCGGCCTGCGCTGCATGCTCTGCCCCCCACGCCCGGCACCGACGGGACGGAGCGCCCGGATTGGAGAGAGGCGCCTTCTGGACCGGTGGGAGCTCGGAGAATGGACGGAGGGGACTGGTGTCCCCTGGTGGGGGGGCGAGGCTGCGGCATCCTCACTGCAGTTGTTGGTGCCCGAGGACATGTGTCTCACAGTGTGTGTGTGCGTCTCACAGTGTGTTTGTGTGCATGTCACTGTGTGTGTCACTGTGTGTGTGTCTGTCACTGTGTGTGTGTGTCTGTCAGTGTGTGTGTGTCTGTCACTGTGTGTGTAGACAGATAAGCAATGTGTATATTTCTCATTTAGTATTTGTCGTTTTGTTGACTCCACACAATCCAGCTGCTAAGGGTTTCGCATTGGACATATTCCCCTCTACTCTACCCTTCCTGTGATCTGTACCATGCAGGTTTTTGTTGATTCAATACATCATGAGTAGAGTGTGGCTGCTGTATGAAGTATTGACCCAAGGACCACATCTACTACCATTCATAACAAGAACATGTGCAGTAGCGCACTGCTGTAGTTCTATGTGTTTTATTAAAGGTTGAAGTGGTGCAATCATATGAATCTGGAGTGGGATGAATCCTGTTTGCATCATATGGTTTCATCTAGGCCAGTAGAGTATATCTCTCAGTACAGGTTACACATGGCATCAGTAGTAGTGATTTAAAGAACAGAAAAAACAAGAGAAACTTCAATGTTGATAACAAAGCCAAGTAATGTTGAAGATACTCCTTTAACTATTTATTTGATCAGTCTGTACTGTCTACTCCCCACACAGCTACTAAGTCTTCCATTTGAGATACATTCACCTCCTACTCTGCACTGCTGTTCTGTCCTCTATTCAGAGATGAGTTCCAGTCATGTTTACCACTCTGAATCACTCTGCAGTCATTGATTCAGCACATCATGGGTAGAGCATGGCTACAGATACAGTAAGCTTTATTTTACCGGCTGATCATCCATAATATTGCATTAAAACATAGAATATTACTCAGTTTCCAAAAGATTCAGTGATGCTAATAATGCAGAATCTTACAACACATCCCATCATAATGCACCAGAGGAAGAAATAATCCTTGCTACACTACCGACACGTTTTATTGAAGCACGGCTAGCACCGCAAGCCGGGGGATGCCCCGGCGTGCTAGCCGCACTCCCTCAGCGTGCCGCGCATCACCGATGCACGGTCACGCGTCATCGGGTGCCTGCGCCCCCTGCACGCGCGTCCAGGGCTCCCCGAGGGAGCACTGGTGTCCCGCGATGTGGGGGACAGCGGCAGGGGGTTCCGGGGGACCCGACGGACCCGGCAGCGGAAGGGAGAAAGCCCCGATCGGAGGGCGCTCCTCCGCTGCTTCGGCGTGCGCCCGGCACCCTCCGGCGCGCGCCAGGTTACTGCTGCGGCCAAGAACGGGCAAATGCTCGAATAAACTCGGCCGCAGCAGTATATCTGTACATTGTGTGACGTTTGGCCTCCATGACCATTGATAGCAAATACATATTTTGTATTGAGCGGCTGTGTTATGATGTAGTTGTTATTGATCATCATTGAGATATAATCACAAGAATCTTATGCAAAGGGAAAATGTCTGCAGCATAGTGGGATTTCAGCTCCCAAACTTCTGTAATATTAATGCAATGTCTTACTTTTATTGCAGTGAACACTGAAGAGACGGATCTACGACAACACTGCACAGGACAAGAGCAAACACTACAAGCAGCAAAATGATCTTGCAGTTGCAAGTATGTTCTGTAATGTGCACAATTATTATTTATGGGCTACACACCACAGTGCTGGACATATTCTGTTAACTTCTACCCCTACCATGGAGATGTCTTCCTGTGATTGATTCAGTACATCATATGCACAGTGTGGCTATGATATGATGGATGGATTTAATGAACCCACCACCCACTGACATCTGCATCATCTTCTGTAAAGTGCAGCAGGATATTATCAGCATTTGGGGTGGTATAATCTGGGGCATCTATGTGCTTTTGTGCCTGGATAAGTTCCTCCAGCTGAACCACCCCCCTATACCTGCCACACAGGCATACTTACAGAGCACACTTACTTATGCACACTGACACTTGGAATACACACACACACACACACACAGACACTGTCATGCATGCAGTGTCCTGTATGCAGAGTACAGAAAGTCTCCACCTTACTCTGGCCCGTACTCATGGCCTATCCCCAGCATCTGTCATCCACAACCTCTGTTCCCTCCCTGTAAAGTGCTGCACTAACACACCTGGGTCAGCGCTGCAGCTGATCACAGTGCCGGATCATGATGTCAATGGGATAGGCAGCAGAGCTGATTGACAAGTCAATCAATGCAGCTCCGCAATATATGCACCAAAAGAGATTTCTGTACCCCCTGTCAGGCTACTCCCTGGGCAGCGACCCTTCTCACCCCTCTCATTCCACCTCTGATCACAATAATCTCTCTTGGAGTGTGTAGCAAATTGGAGTTGGGGGAATCTCACCTCTGTAGTGCATGGTCACAATCTGGGCACTGTACCCAAATATTGGGCAATGTGGCACGTCTTACAGTAGAGAATAGAATAAGTAACTATATTCTTTACTTGTGTATTAAGGAACTTATTTGCAATAAAAATTCAGTCCACCTGGGACCAAGACTTTCTGGTTTTCTGAACAAAGTGGAATTGTTTTCCTATAATTTTATATTCTCTGAAATGTAACATCACAATAAAGTACTCCTATTTTTTTCCTTTGTGCTTTTTTATGGACTATTCCTTTATGTATTTCACTTAATGGGACTAATTACCTTACGATTAGATTTCACTTGTATTTTCTTGGGTTACTCTTTGGAATTTCTCTCTGTGTTCATTTATACTATCTTATTTAGAGCAGTCTTTGCCATTGGACCCCATTTCTTGCCAGAGAGATCTGTAACACAGAGTATTGAAGAGAGTACAGAACAGTGGTGAAGTAGATTTTTATGCTTCTAGGCAGCCTCCCTTCTCACCATGTATTCTGCCCCCGACGGTCTCTTGCACTGCTCCCTCCTACACCCACTCTCCTCACTCTTCCCTCCCCTCCCCGCTATCACTCAATGACCCCCTCTCATTCAATCCTGCTCCCTTACTCCCCCCTCACTCATTCTTCCTTCTGCACACACAATCCTCCCGAATATCACTCCCAAACAACACACACACTAATTCTCCCCACAATACACACTATAATACCTCCTTGTGACGATAGCTTCCACAGGCTTATTAATATTACACAAAAATAATTGGGTTTGAACTGAACGAGGCTTAAGATATAATAAATTGTATTTATTCCTTAGAATATAGGTGAACACAACAGATAATACAGTAACGAACAAGAAGTACACTTACTTAAGGGTTGGGGAATGAGAAGTATGATGTAGCATTTCTTTCAGCAGTGAGGAAATCATTCAGGTGATATCAGGTAACCATATCAGCAAACGAAGACAAAGGATATATGGGTGGACAGCAGTTTATAAACCATTCTCCTTCTATTCTTAACCTTAAGCACAGGGGATTGGTTTACAATTACCTCCAGCCACTCACTAACGTGGGAAAGCATTCTGACCCATGCCCCCCTGCTAGTTGGCACATGCGCAGTAGAACTCTGGGGGTCTCATTTCTGAAGCCCCACATTTACGTCAGGAATGCCAGACAGTCTACCATTTGGAGTTCTGGCAGGAAAACCTTTGTTGAAAGGTGTTAACTGGAACACTTAAGACCTGCCCTGGTTTGGGCTTCGGATAAACAGTGAGGGTGATAAAACTCTTTGAACAGCACTTAAATCCTAGACATAGCGGCGTCCCCAGGGCCATCTGCTACCTTATGGCCCAAAAGAATCTCTTCTGGGTCTTTGTCCATACCTTAAGATACACTATTAAGCATAAAACATAAACGTATTAAAATATCCGGTTCCGTTAGGTTTAGCAGGTCCAAACTTCCCAGTTCGCATTGCCAGAACTGGGACACCATATGGTCCAAAAAGCGACTTGCTACGACCTAAGAAACCGGAGTTACACCAATGCACATTAAATCATTTTAATACAAAAATCTCCATTGAAAAAGAAATCTCAGCTTTTCACTAAATCCCCATTGAAAACAACGGGCAGCTCCGCCATAGACTTTCAATGGTAAATCGCCGCCATTGAAGTCAATGGGGGTTTTCTGCCATTGAAGTTTATGGGAAAAGTCCCGAACTTCAAGGGGGTCCATACTCCGTCGGGTTGGTCCAAGCGGGTCAAGGATGGTTCTGCAGCGATGCCGGAGCAGTGGCTACAGATACCCCAAACCCTGATCCGCTGAACCCTCCGGAACCGGAGATATGGATTCCTAAAATTCAGCATTTCTCACTTAGTCATTTTTCTGAGCCGTTTCTGCCGCCGCCGGCAAAGCCTATGGCGCGACCCGCTCTATCTGGTTCGACCCTTATCGGGGGTCCAGGATTCGGGGACCCGGTGGTGGTCGAGTGGGGGGACGCTTAGGAACTAGGGGCAAAAAGAATTTTATCCCTAGGTGCCCTAAAACAGTTTATTTCCCCGCTAATTGACGTTGAACTTGACCCAGTGATTTTAGCTCTTTTGAAGGACATTGTATCCGCTTTGCGGTTTGCGGTCTGGACGGCAGCCAACTAGGTTACCTCGAGGCATCTCCATTGAAGTCAATGAGCCCATTGACTTTCAATGGGAAACCGCCGCTCTCCCTCTCGGACGCCACCTGCTGGTCACTACAGGAAACAGGACGAAAACAGCACAAATTCCTATTGAAATGCATTGAGCCCTAATGGCGGCCAATGGGGACCTGCAAAATGGTGCCCGAAAAGGCGGGAAACTTACACAAAGAGCTATAATCATTAAAGAATTATTAACCCTTGTGCTCCCGGATGGATTCTAGTGTGTGTGTGATGCAAACACTGAGTAACCAGACATTACAATGGAACAGGGGAAAATACATTTACATGTCATAACAAGGGTTACATCACATTTCTGGACCTCAGCCCAGTTAACCCCTTGTCTCCCTGGTGCGGTCAGGGGTGGCCAAATGGGGTGCAACCCCTTTAATACCGGGCCACCCCCTCTCTCCCTCTACACCTCCCCTTCTTAATGCGTGTCCTGTGGCCCACTGGCCCTGACGGGGAGTGGGGCACTGCTGGCACCATTAATGAATTCAGTCTCAGAGGGATAGTCCTGGCGTGAAAGTCCATCAGCATTGCTGTTTTCACTACCCTTTTTGTGCTGAATGGTGAATTCAAATTCTTGCAAAGCCAAGCTCCATCTCAGCAGTTTGGCATTTTCCCCTGATACCCTCTGTAGCCAGCTCAGGGGATTGTGGTCGGTAATGACCGTGAAAGCCCTCCCATAGACATAGGGCTGGAGCTTTTTGAGTGCCCACACAATGGCCAAGCACTCCTTTTCAATGGTGGCATATGCCACCTCCCTGGGGAGCAGTTTGCGACTGAGATACACCACAGGGTGCTCTTTGCCGTCGTCCCCCACCTGGCTCAACACAGCCCCCACACCAAAGTCTGAGGCATCAGTCTGAATAAGAAAATGCTTGGTATAATCTGGGGCAGCCAGGATGGGGGCCTCAGCAAGCGCAGCTTTCAGTGCCTGGAAAGCAGTTTCACAGGCAGGAGACCAGGTAATAAGCACAGGCAGTTGCTTCTTAGTCAGATCAGTCAGGGGTTTGGCCACGGCGCTGTACTGTGGGACAAATTTCCTGTAGTACCCTGCGGTGCCCAAAAAGGCCATGACCTGTTTCTTGGTTTTTGGAACAGGCCACTGAACTATGGCTTCTACCTTGGCTGGCTCTGGCTTGAAATGCCCTCCACCCACCCTGTGCCCTAAGTACAGGACTTCTGCCATACCTACCATACACTTAGTGGGTTTTAAGGTAAGCCCAGCCTCCCTGATTCTATCCAGCACCGCAGCTACATGTCCTATGTGGGATTCCCAGGAATTACTAAAGACAGCAATGTCATCTAAGTAAGCCCTGGCATAGCTCTGCATCCCTTCCAGTAACCTATTGACCAGGCGTTGGAAGGTAGCCGGGGCATTCTTCATCCCAAATGGCATCACCAAAAACTCATAGAGGCCACTTGGAGTGAAGAATGCTGACTTCTCCCTAGCCTCCAGGGTCAGGGGAATCTGCCAGTAGCCTTTGCTCAGATCCATGGTGGTCAGATACTTTGCCCCCGCGAGTTCATCTAGTAACTCATCCATGCGGGGCATGGGGTAAGCATCTGACACCGTCCCAGCGTTGAGCAACCGGTAGTCCACACAAAACCGGGTGGTTTTGTCCTTCTTAGGCACTAGGACTACTGGACTTGCCCAAGGGCTCTGGGACAGAGTAATTACCCCTAGGGTCAGCATCTCCTCAATCTCTCTCTCCATACTTGTCTTGACCTCTGCTGACACTCTATAAGCGTGCTTATGCAGAGGCTGCAGGTCCCCTGTGTGTACTGGGTGTTTGGTGAGATGTGTGGTCCCTGGCATGTCAGTGAAGAGGGCGCTATACTGAGCTAGCATGTCCCTGGCTTCTCCCTTCTGCCTAGCACTCAACTGTGCCCCGATCTCTACCTGCTCAACAGTGTTTCCTTGCTTTGCCTCCCCTAGGAGATCAGGCAGAGCATTGCTCGCCGGATCCTCCAGCAGTGGGCTACAAATGGCCATTACTGCTCCCATACTCGGTGCTCTGTATTCCTTTAACATATTAATGTGATATGTCTTGTGCCTCTCAGGCGCTACCTGTACAACATAGTTGCACTCATTCACCTTTCGGATAACCGGGTACGGTCCCGACCAGGCAGCCATCAGCTTGTTCTCCCGAGTGGGTTTGAGAACAAGCACCTGCTGTCCTGGGATGAATTCTCTGCTACGGCCTGCTGGTCATACCATTGCTTCTGCTTGGTCTGAGCAGCCCTGAGGTGGTCCTGGGCCACCCCCATAAGCATCTCTAACCGGTCTCTGAGATCTACTACATACTGGATCACTGAAGCATCAGTAGCAGTAGTCTCCCCCTCCCATCCCTCACGGAAGAGGTCCAGAGGTCCACGTACCCTGCGGCCATATAGTAGCTCGAAGGGGGAGAAGCCTGTAGATTCTTGCGGTACCTCTCGGTATGCAAACAGCAAGTGCTGCAGGTGAATCTCCCAGTCTTTCCCCTCCGCCTCTATAAAGGTCCGAAGCATCTGCTTCAGGGTACCATTAAACCTCTCACATAATCCGTTTGTTTGGGGATGGTAAGGGGTAGTGCGCTGGTGCTGTACACCGCAGGCATCCCAGAGACAATGTAACAGTTCACTCATGAACTGCGACCCCTGATCAGTTAGGATCTCACTAGGGAAACCTACCCTAGCAAAAATGTTCAGCAAAGCTGCTGCCACTGTCTTGGCACTTATGGTGCCCAGCGCTACCGCCTCAGGGTACCGGGTGGCAAAATCCACCACCGTGAGGATGTAGCACTTCCCTGACCTGCTAGGAATCATGAGGGGTCCTATCAGGTCCATTGCTACCTTCTGGAAGGGTTCCCCTATTATCGGTAGGGGTCTCAGGGGTTCCTTCACACGGTCGCCCGCCTTACCTACTCGCTGGCAGGCATCACAGGAGCGGCAGAAATCAGCCGCATCCCTGGATGCCCCCGGCCAGAAATAACGCTGCAATAACCGGGCTCGCGTTCTGGTGACCCCCGGGTGCAACCCCTTTAATACCGGGCCACCCCCTCTCTCCCTCTACACCTCCCCTTCTTAATGCGTGTCCTGTGGCCCACTGGCCCTGACGGGGAGTGGGGCACTGCTGGCACCATTAATGAATTCAGTCTCAGAGGGATAGTCCTGGCGTGAAAGCCCATCAGCATTGCTGTTTTCACTGCCCTTTTTGTGCTGAATGGTGAATTCAAATTCTTGCAAAGCCAAGCTCCATCTCAGCAGTTTGGCATTTTCCTCTGATACCCTCTGTAGCCAGCTCAGGGGATTGTGGTCGGTAATGACCGTGAAAGCCCTCCCATAGACATAGGGCTGGAGCTTTTTGAGTGCCCACACAATGGCCAAGCACTCCTTTTCAATGGTGGCATATGCCACCTCCCTGGGGAGCAGTTTGCGACTGAGATACACCACAGGGTGCTCTTTGCCGTCGTCCCCCACCTGGCTCAACACAGCCCCCACACCAAAGTCAGAGGCATCAGTCTGAATAAGAAAATGCTTGGTATAATCTGGGGCAGCCAGGATGGGGGCCTCAGCAAGCGCAGCTTTCAGTGCCTGGAAAGCAGTTTCACAGGCAGGAGACCAGGTAACAAGCACAGGCAGTTGCTTCTTAGTCAGATCAGTCAGGGGTTTGGCCACGGCGCTGTACTGTGGGACAAATTTCCTGTAGTACCCTGCGGTGCCCAAAAAGGCCATGACCTGTTTCTTGGTTTTTGGAACAGGCCACTGAACTATGGCTTCTACCTTGGCTGGCTCTGGCTTGAGATGCCCTCCACCCACCCTGTGCCCTAAGTACAGGACTTCTGCCATCCCTACCATACACTTAGTGGGTTTTAAGGTAAGCCCAGCCTCCCTGATTCTATCCAGCACCGCAGCTACATGTCCTATGTGGGATTCCCAGGAATTACTAAAGACAGCAATGTCATCTAAGTAAGCCCTGGCATAGCTCTGCATCCCTTCCAGTAACCTATTGACCAGGCGTTGGAAGGTAGCCGGGGCATTCTTCATCCCAAATGGCATCACCAAAAACTCATAGAGGCCACTTGGAGTGATGAATGCTGACTTCTCCCTAGCCTCCAGGGTCAGGGGAATCTGCCAGTAGCCTTTGCTCAGATCCATGGTGGTCAGATACTTTGCCCCCGCGAGTTCATCTAGTAACTCATCCATGCGGGGCATGGGGTAAGCATCTGACACCGTCCCAGCGTTGAGCAACCGGTAGTCCACACAAAACCGGGTGGTTTTGTCCTTCTTAGGCACTAGGACTACTGGACTTGCCCAAGGGCTCTGGGACGGAGTAATTACCCCTAGGGTCAGCATCTCCTCAATCTCTCTCTCCATACTTGTCTTGACCTCTGCTGACACTCTATAAGCGTGCTTATGCAGAGGCTGCAGGTCCCCTGTGTGTACTGGGTGTTTGGTGAGATGTGTGGTCCCTGGCATGTCAGTGAAGAGGGCGCTATACTGAGCTAGCATGTCCCTGGCTTCTCCCTTCTGCCTAGCACTCAACTGTGCCCCGATCTCTACCTGCTCAACAGTGTTTCCTTGCTTTGCCTCCCCTAGGAGATCAGGCAGAGCATTGCTCGCCGGATCCTCCAGCAGTGGGCTACAAATGGCCATTACTGCTCCCATACTCGGTGCTCGGTATTCCTTTAACATATTAATGTGATATGTCTTGTGCCTCTCAGGCGCTACCTGTACAACATAGTTGCACTCATTCACCTTTCGGATGACCGAATACGGTCCCGACCAGGCAGCCATTAACTTGTTCTCCCGAGTGGGTTTGAGAACAAGCACCTGCTGTCCTGGGATGAACTCTCTGCTACGGGCCTGCTGGTCATACCATTGCTTCTGCTTGGTCTGAGCAGCCCTGAGGTGGTCCTGGGCCACCCCCATAAGCATCTCTAACCGGTCTCTGAGATCTACCACATACTGGATCACTGAAGCATCAGTAGCGGTAGTCTCCCCCTCCCATCCCTCACGGAAGAGGTCCAGAGGTCCACGTACCCTGCGGCCATATAGTAGCTCGAAGGGGGAGAAGCCTGTAGATTCTTGCGGTACCTCTCGGTAGGCAAACAGCAAGTGCTGCAGATGAATCTCCCAGTCTTTCCCCTCCGCCTCTATAAAGGTCCGAAGCATCTGCTTCAGGGTACCATTAAACCTCTCACATAATCCGTTTGTTTGGGGATGGTAAGGGGTAGTGCGCTGGTGCTGTACACCGCAGGCATCCCAGAGACAATGTAACAGTTCACTCATGAACTGCGACCCCTGATCAGTTAGGATCTCACTAGGGAAACCTACCCTAGCAAAAATGTTCAGCAAAGCTGCTGCCACTGTCTTGGCACTTATGGTGCCCAGCGCTACCGCCTCAGGGTACCGGGTGGCAAAATCCACCACCGTGAGGATGTAGCGCTTCCCTGACCTGCTAGGAATCATGAGGGGTCCTATCAGGTCCATCGCTACCTTCTGGAAGGGTTCCCCTATTATCGGTAGGGGTCTCAGGGGTGCCTTCACACGGTCGCCCGCCTTATCTACTCGCTGGCAGGTATCACAGGAGCGGCAGAAATCAGCCGCATCCCTGGATGCCCCCGGCCAGAAGTAACGCTGCAATAACCGGGCTCGCGTTCTGGTGACCCCCTGATGTCCCGCTAACGGAATAGAGTGAGCTACCCGTAACAATTGCTGTCGGTACCCCTGGGGTACTACTAGCTGTCGCTTACCGGTCAATCCCTTCTCTATTCCCGGGTTCCCTTCTTCTCTGTATAGGAGTCCCTTATGCCATAGGCAGCGCTCAGTGCCCTCCCCTGCCTGAGATTCGGACGCCCGAAGTCTCACGCCGGCCAGGGTAGGGTCTGCCTTCACTGCCTCCCTAAACTGGGCTCCTAAATCTGCCCCCCCCCCCAGTCATGTCATTGTCAGGGGAAAGGGACACGGTAAGGGGGAACAGTAAGTCAGCCTGTGGTTGCAACTGATCCTGGCTTACCTCCCTGGGCTCCTCTGTGCCCTCCGCTAACGTTGGTCCCAAAGGCTGGGGGACTGGGGTGGCCACCGCCGGCATTGCCGCGGTCTGGCTCCGGGTAACCGCCGCCACTGCAGCGGGCTGGGGCACACGGTCGTAGGTGCAGGTCATCGGTCCCAGGTCATTGCCCAAAAGAATTTCAGCATCCAAACCTGGTAAAACCCCCACCTCCCGCACACCCTTGCCCACCCCCCAATCCAAAAAAATGCGGGCCACCTGCAGGAAACGTGGCTCTCCGTCAGCCACAGTGATCTGCATCCCAGGGCCTGGGATCAATTCCTCTGGCCGGACCATATCAGGTCGGACCAGGGTCACTGCAGCTCCTGAATCAAGTAAGCCAACTGCTTGCCGGTCACCGACTGTGACCGGGGTGAGATGCTTGCTCCTGCCGTCTGTCTGCTGCAGGTCTGCGCTGTGATGTTCTCCGCTCCTGGCTGTAGGCACTGAAGAAACCGGGGTAGGGGTGACATGGGACGTCTCGCTGGGAGTTGTTTCCATGACCGGTCCTGGTTCTTTGGTGGAAGCCACCCGCACGCGGGCTACCGGCTTTGCAGCTGGGGTGCGTTGCCCTCGGTAGGGTCCATTGGAACGCAGGGGTTCCGGGCAATCTGGTCTAAGGTGACCAGTGCTGTTGCAATTGTAGCACCGGCGCTCATGCCGGAGCTCTCCCGCCTTCTGTGACCCGCTGCCCGCAGGCGGCTTTTGGGTCCACTGGGGGGTACTCACAGCTTTCTTGGCCGGCGCCGGTGGGGTTACCGCTTTGGCTGGTACCTTGGCGGTCATCTGGGACTGGCTGACCACATAGTCATCTGCCATCCTCGCCGCCTCGGTGTAGGTCTTGGGCTTTTTATCATACACAAAAGCCCTCACCGCCGGCGGGCACTGCTGCATGAGCTGCTCCTGAAAGATGAGGTCCAGCAGGCGTTGGTAAGTCTTGGCCTCAGAGCCCTCCACCCAGTGTAACCCGTACAAAGCCATGCGGGTAACATAAGTGACATAGGTCTCCTGAGGGTGCCTCTCCTCCAGCCGGAACTTACCCCGGTAAGCTTCAGGGGTAAAACCGTGCTGAAACAGCAGAAGTTCTTTCAGGTGGTCATAGTCATCAGCAAACTCATCTGGAAGCGCCATCAAGGTCTGCTTAGCCAAGCCGGAGAGTAGCGGGTCCAGGCGTGCAACCCTATGCTGGGGAAGCACCCCGTACCGCCGGCACTGCGTTTCAAAGTTCCTTAGAAACATGTCAATCTGATCAGTGCCCTCCACATACTTGGTGAGGCTGTGCTTGTCCAGTTGAAGTCCATCTTTGGGGGGTCGGACCGGGGGGCAATAAGCGGGTCTGTTCACTGCCATAGAGATAAACTGTAGCCGCTCCTCCGGTGTCCCTCGGTCTCCCCACGCTGTTATCAGTGCCAGCATTTCAGGGGTAAAGGGACTGGTAGCCGCAGCTACCCGTGCCCCTCCTGCTGCACTTGTCCTGGGAGGTGCACTTGGTCCCTCCCCGGGATCCTGCCAGCCCGGCACTGGGTTCAGTCCCTGATCTCCGGGCGGCTGTAAAAGGGCAAGCTGAGCTACTTCCAGGACCTCTGGATGCTCAGCTTCATATGCGGTGACTGCAACAACCATGTCCTCGACCTCCTGGTCCACATATTCCAGTCCATAGGCACGGCACTTGTCTCTTAGCTGATTTCTAGTTCTCAGGTAATAGAGGTTCTCCGCTTCACTCATGGCTCTGAGTTCTGGGTCGCAGCAGTGAGGTGGTGTGACAACTTGCGTTACTTGTTGCACTACTGTGTGTTCAATATCTTTAGTCCCAGGAACTTGCAATTACCATCAAGTTCCCACTGGATCACAGTACCCCGCAGAATACTGTAATCCAGGTCCAGTTCAATCCCACCGCTGCCACCAGTTATATTAATACGCCTGTGACGATAGCTTCCACAGGCTTATTAATATTACACAAAAATAATTTATGCTGGGGAAGCACCCCGTACCGCCGGCACTGCGTTTCAAAGTTCATTAGAAACATGTCAATCCGATCAGTGCCCTCCACATACTTGGTGAGACTGTGCTTGTCCAGTTGGAGTTCATCTCTGGGTGGTCGGACCGGGGGGCAATAAGCGGGTCTGTTCATTGCCATAGAGATAAACGTTAGGGTTAGGGTTAGGGTTAGGGTTATAGGGGAATACGAAAATTTAGGTATGTGTAGTGACATGGATGCACATATATGGATAAGCCCATATAAGGCCTCACACGTCATGATAGACCCAGCTGTGTATGGATTATGCAAAGAAACAGGGAGATGCAAGAAAGGGAGAGGGAGAGAGACAGGGAGAAGGGGAAACGGAGGCACGGATGGAGAGAGGGAGTTCTTCCCAGCTTCTGCGGGCCTCTCTCTTCCACTGGTGCATGCCGGGAGCTGGTCCAAACATCCACAAAGTGTGTGTGTGTATTATTGGTTGTATTTTATGGGGGTAGGAGGTTAGTGTTGTATATTGTGTGTGTGTGGAAGTATAATATTGTGTTAGGATATTAGAGTGTGCATATTATGTTGAGGTGCAGAGGAGAGTATAGATTGTGTATCTTGTGTATGGGGTATTGTGTTTGGAGCTATAATATTATTGGGGAGATATTATATTATTGAGGAGGTATTATAGTGTGTATGTGTGGGGAGAATTAGTGTGTGTGTTGTTTGGGAGTGATATTCGGGAGGATTGTGTGTGCAGAAGGAAGAATGAGGTGAGGGGGGAGTAGCGGAGCAGGATGAATGAGAGGGGGGTCATTGGTGATAGCGGGGAGGGAAAGAGTGAGGATGAGGGGTTGTGTAGGAGGGAGCAGTGCAAGAGGACCCGTGGGGGCAGAATACATGGTGAGAAGGGAGGCTGCCTAGAAGCATAAAAATCTACTTCACCACTGTTCTGTACTCTTTCAATACTCGTGTTACAGATTCTCTGGCAAGAAATGGGGTCCAATGGCAAAGACTGCTCAAATAAGATAGTATAATGAAACACAGAGAGAAATTCCAAAGAGTAACCACAGAAAGAAATACAAGTGAAATCTAATCGTAAGGTAATTAGTCCCAATTAAGTGAAATACATAAAGGAATAGTCCATAAAAAAAGCACAAAGGAAAAAAAATAGGGAGTACTTTATTGTGATGTTACATTTCAGAGAGAATATAAATTATAGGAAAACAATTCCACTTGTTCAGAAAACCAGAAAGTCTTGGTCCCATGTGGACTGAATTTTTATTGCAAATAAGTTCCTTAATACACAAGTAAAAAGAATATAGTTACTTATTCTATTCTCTACTGTAAGAAGTGCCACATTGCCAATATTTGGGTACAGTGCCCAGATTGTGACCATGCACTACACGAGGTGAGATTCCCCCAACTCCAATTTGCTACACACTCCAGAGAGATTATTGTGATCAGAGGTGGAATGAGAGGGGTGAGAAGGGTCGCTGCCCCAGGGAGTAGCCTGACAGGGGGTACAGAAATCTTTTTTGGTGCATATATTGCGGAGCTGCATTGATTGACTTGTCAATCAGCTCTGCTGCCTATCCATTGACATCATGATCCGGCACTGTGATCAGCTGCAGCGCTGACCCAGGTGTGTTAGTGCAGCACTTACAGGGAGGGGAACAAGAGGTTGTGTGGATGACAGATGCTGGGGATAGGCCATGAGTACGGGCCAGAGTAAGGTGGAGACTTTCTGTTACTCTGCATACAGGACACTGCATGCATGACAGTGTCTGTGTGTGTGTGTGTGTGTGTGTGTGTGTGTGTGTGTGTATTCCAAGTGTCAGTGTGCATAAGTAAGTGTTCTCTGTAAGTATGCCTGTGTGGCAGGTATAGGGGGGTGGTGGTTCAGTGGAGGAACTTATCCAGGCACAAAAGCACAATAGTGCCCCAGATTATACCACCCCAAATGCTGATAATATCCGCTGCACTTTACAGAAGATGATGCAGATGTCAGTGGGTGGTGGGTTCATTAAATCCAATCCATCATATCATAGCCACACTGTGCATATGATGTACTGAATCAATCACAGGAAGACATCTCCATGGTAGGGGTAGAAGTTAACAGAATATGTCCAGACATGTGGTGTGTTAGCCCATAAAATAATAATTGTGACATCATTACAGACATATTTGCAACTGCAAGATCATTTTGCCGCTTGTAGTGTTTGCTCTTGTCCTGTGCAGTGTTGTCGTTAGATCCGTCCTCTTCAGTTGTTCATGCAATAAAAGTAAGAAATTTGCATTAATATACAGAAGTTTGGGAGCTGAAATCCCACTATGCTGCAGACATTTTCCTTTGCATAAGATTCTTGTGATTATATATCAATGATGACAATAAACAACTACATCATAACACAGCGCCTCAATACAAAATATGTATTTGCTATCAAGGTCATGGAGGCCCAACGTCACACAATGTACAGTATAACTGCTGCGGCCGAGTTTATTCGAGCATTTGCCCGTTCTTGGGCCGCAAGCAGTAACCTGGCGCGCGGCGCCGAGGGTGCCGGGGCAGCGCCGACGAAGCAGCGGAGGAGCGCCCTCCGATCGGGGCTTTCTCCCTTCCGCTGCGGGTCCGTCGGGTCCCCGGAACCCCCTGCGCTGTCCCCACATCGCGGGACACCAGTGCTCCCTCGGGGAGCCCTGGACGGGGTGCAGGGGGAGCAGGCACACCGATGACGCGTGACGTGCATCGGTGATGCGCGGCACGCTGAGGGAGTGCGGCTAGCACGCCGGGGCATCCCCCGGCTTGCGGGTGCTAGCCGTGCTTCAATAAAACGTGGATGTCGGTAGTGTAGCAAGGATTATTTCTTCCTCGGTGCATTATGATGGGTGTGTTGTAAGATTCTGCATTATTAGCATCACTGAATCTTTTGGAAAATGAGTAATATTCTATGTTTTAATGCAATATTATGGATGATCAGCCGGTTAAAATAAAGCTTACTGTATCTGTAGCCATGCTCTACCCATGATGTGGCTGAATCAATGACTGCAGAGTGATTCAGAGTGGTAAACATGAATGGAATCATCTATGATAGAGGACAGAACAGCAGTGCAGAGTAGGAGGTGAATGTATCTCAAATGGAAGACTTAGTAGATGGGTGGGGAGTAGACAGTACAGACTGATCAAATAAATAGTTAAAGGGAGTATCTTCAACATTACTTGCTTGCTTTGTTATCAACATTGAAGTTTCTCTTGTTTTTTGTCTTTAAATCAACTACTGATGCCATGTGTAACCTGTACTGAGAGATATACTCTACTGGCACTAGAGTGAAACCATATGATGCAAACAGGATTTCATCCCACTCCAGATTCATATGATTGCACCACTTCAACCTTTAATTAAAACACATAGAACTACGCGCAGTTGCGCTACTGCACACATGTCTTGTTAATGAATGGTAGTAGATGTGGTCCTTGGGTCAATACTTCATACAGCAGCCACACTCTACTCATGATGTATTGAACAACAAAAAACCTGCATGGTACAGATCACAGGAAGGGTAGAGTAGAGGGGAATATGTCCAATGCGAAATCCTTAGCAGCTGGGCTTGTGTGGAGTCAACAAAACGACAAATACTAAATGAGAAATTAACACATTGCTTATCTGTCTCTGTGTAGTCATTTCCCCTCTTCAACTGTCTTTCAAAATTTTCTCTTTTCTGACAGAAAAGAAACACATGCTTCAATATTACTGTTGCTTCCCTCTGAAATAAAAGTTAAGCATGCATGGTTATGATCATTACATACAATGAACCTGCGCCCCAAACCATGTGATCCAAAGTAAATCCACCTCCCTCCCATAGCTGTGTTCCTTCTAGAGCTTCTACCACACAAGTCATAATGTCGTGACCCTGTACTGCAGTCCCCACGTCTGCACACAAAGTACTGAATCAATTACATCACACTGAAAAGCAGTCTACATGATGCAATAGTTAACCATATAACTCTGTCATGCAAATGACAGGAAAACATATATGTATATCATTAGGGGAAGGGAGAGAGGGAAAAATAATTAAAAATAAGTGCGACAAATAAAAAACAGATTTATAGGAAAGTAAATCTGCCCTGGGAACTTACAATCTAATTTAGAAATGTTAGAAGACTTAAAGAGAGGCAGCAAGAGTTGGGGGAAGAAGTGCAGTAGATGACAATGCTTGTCCTAATGGTGGGTACAATTTATGTAGAAAGCACATCTTGGGAACAATAGTTGTAAGCAGTGACTGTGGTGTGGGACAGTAGCCAAGTCAAAGTTTTTGTAAATGCTTGATTTAAGTCGTGAATTTTAAGATTGGTCTTACATGTGGGTGGAAGAGGTTATGTTGGCATATACTGAGTGGGAGGAAGTTTCACATGTACTGGTGCAGTGATGGAAAATGGTTTCAGGCAAGTGATTGAGCAACAGTAGAGGTGAAAGAAGTTTACAGGGAGACAGTTATGGTTTATAGTGCAAGAAGATAAGCAAGGCATACGAGAGATCGGATCAAAGTGAATGGCAAGAAGGAGCAGATTATGGAGAGCCTTAACAAAAGGGTAAGGAGGAGAACTTTGTACGGTGATACAAAAAACTTGATGGATGCCAGGACAGGGAATTAAGGAGATGAGCAGATGACTGTTGTGGGGGGAGAAAGTGAGATAATTCAAGCAGCAGCGTTTTGCATAGGAGAGAAGGTGTGATGAGCATGGAGGCCTGTTAGTAGTATGTTAAATGAACCTATAGTGATAACAGTATACATTGGAGTTTTAGCAGTTAGGTGAGAGGGGAAAGGGAAGATTTGGCAATATTACAGAGAAAGAGGCACAAACATTTACCATAGCCGTTGCATGTGAATGTGAGATGGAATGAGAGCCCAAAGGTACTCCTATGCAACATGTTGATGACAAGATAGATCGGTAGTATGTTTACTGTGATCGAGGAGAAAGAGGAAAGCGGGAGATATATGATGCGCCAGTTTTAGACATTAGTTTAAGGCAATAGCGTGGAGTGCCATCATGGCATATAGCCAGGAGAAACACACAAGAGTAGGGACGGATTGCAGGAGTGGAGAACAGGGGGTGGATAGATTCTGTGGTGGTATCATCCGCATAGAGATTATATCTAAGGCCCAAAAGCATTGATGAAGTCAAGCCAAATGCTGTAGTAGAGAGAAAGAGAGACTCAGAACAGACACCTGATGTATACCACAGGGACAGATCAATAGAAGACGCAGACATGGTAGCAACAGAGATGGAGATGTGTGACAGGAAAGTTATGATGAAAACCGGATAGAACTTTGTCATGATACCAAGGAGAGAGTTTAGAATATGAAGGAGGAGAGTGATTGAGAGCATCAAACGCAAGCCGATAGATATCAAGTAGAGGATTAGTAGGGAAAAACCTTGGAATGTAATTTTTAGCACAGTCTGTAGAACGTGCTGTACGAAAGCAGGTTGTAAAGGATCCAGGAGGGCATGTGATTAAGAATGTTGGACATAGCAATTAGAGGGCAACACAGCATGAGGGATACAGAGCGGGTACGTTAGTAAGGCACATCGGGGTGGTAGTTTGTTTTTCTGACAAAAGGGTGACCGCTACAGGCTTAAAGTAAGAGGGCAAAACATCCAGAGAATAGGGAGAGAATTGAAGAGTGGGTGAGAGTGGGGACTAAGAGATGCAGGTAAGGTGGTGTGAGGGGATCGCTGATCATAGAGGGCTATGTGGTGAGAGGGAGAGGGATAGAAGAGGATTAGCTTCCAGCTATGTAAGAGAAGACAAGGAGGTCAAGTGCAGAAGGAGATAGAGCTTTGGCGTAGAAGGAGAGAGGAGGGGGGAAGGGACAGAAGGAATTTCTCCTTTGGGTGTGGAATCCACCTTGCCTCTGCAAGTAGTGAAACTGCTTGAGGAGAAGTGAAGGAAGGATGGCAAGTGAGTGGGGGAGAAGGTCAGTGGAGGGGAGTTCAATACAGAGAAAAAAAAACAGCGTATAAATTAAATTGATGTGTTGATGAGTGTGGAAAAAAAGTAGTGATTTAGCCCTTAGAGGCAGCTTAACGACAGGAGACATTTTTACTGTAGAAAAATCAAACAAGTGTGAGATTTCCTCCGTGAGGTATTAACGAAAAGCGGTGGAGTGATGATGAGGTTGTTGTTGGGAATTTCAGCCAAAGGTGTGGGTTTAGAGGGAGGGAGTTGTCAGAGCCTATGGGGGGGCTATAGATAGGAGGATAGCATTGGTAAGAGTTAATAAGATTGTTAGTTTAAGAAGAAAAGAGAGAGAGAGAAGAGAGAATGAGAGGTCTAGCGTAGATGTCAGAGGAGAGTTAATTAAGACAGAGGCAAATCAGTGGGGAACAGGTAACGATGCGTGAGGGGAATGACCTGATTGTGACTGATGAGTGAGAGCAGAAGAGGTATGTTACAACCTAGAGCCTTGTAGTAAGAGTGGACATTTCCAGGAGGGCCACAGGAGAAGGGAATCGAGAAAAGTCAAGGAAAGGAATGTGGATTACATTAGATAGGTTAACACTCTTAGTGGGAGGCCTGATTGTATATGAGCGGTCTCAAGATTATAAGAGTAAATCCCAACCTCAGCGAGCATAGAAGGAGACACCGAGATCGGTTGTAGACGAGAGAGCCAGAGATAGGGATATGTAGCAGAGAGAAGGGCGTCAGAGAATGAGAAGATAGGCGTTAGTAGACTGTAGAGAGAGGAAGATCATAGAGAGAGGGGGCTTGAGAGGGGGTGCGTAGAGAATGAGGGAAGGTGGAACGGAATAGGATGTGCAGGAGTGCATTTCATTGAGCAGTGCAGAAATAGGCTGCAATCAGAGGTTGTACCAAATGGTGCTTGTGTGTCGACACATCGCAAAGGTAGGGGAAGGAAAGGTATAGAACATGGTGGATATAATGCAGGTGGAGTGTGGAAGTTAGAGAAATTAGAAAAGTTTACAGAGCAGTGAGGAAACAGTATAACAGAAAGAACAAGAGAGATGGTACATTGGGATGACGTGCTTGTGGATGAGAGAAAATGCTAGGAGAGAGCTCCAGATATTCGAGGAATGAATTGGAGAGCAAATGTATAAATCAAACGCGGACGGGGGAGGTATAGCACGAAAGCTTGCACACAGCAGTTGATGAAGAGTATAGTCTTAAAGTTGGCGTGTACCTGTCAGGGCACTCAAGAAGGTCAATGCTCACCAGTGCAGAGTTCATGAAGAAATGCTGAATCAGTTGCCCCTCCAATTAATTTAATATAACTGTTTCATTCTTCATTACTGCCCCAAAAAGCAAACAAAACAACAACACATTGCATTACTATTTTCAAATGGATTGAATGACATATTAAACAGTAACTGTGTGATGCCAATATTGCCTTCTCACTCGGTAGGCCGGGTACGGCAGGTACCCCAGTATGTAAAACAATAAGTGCCCTACATAAGTACAAATAGATTATAAGGAAATGTAATCTCTCAGGTACTCTCTCCATCTCTGACAAAACAGAATATGGATAGCCCCAATTAAGGCATCACGTGACCGGAGCCGTCACTGACGGGTTATACGCAAAGATGCAGGGAGAGGCAAAGAAAGGGAGGGAGGAGAGAAGGAGAAGATGGAAACGGGGGAGGCACGGATGGAGGCCTCTCTCTTTCACTGGTGCATGCAAGGAGCTCTGGTCCCCAACATCACAAAGTGTGTGTGTGTATTATTGGTTTGTTTTATGGCGTGGAGTCGGCGGTAGTGTGATGTATTTGTTGTGGTGCGCGGATAGTCTATATTTGTGTTGTGGGTTATGATAGGGTTTATTATGTTGAGGTAGACGGGAGGGTGTTGAGATTGGGTATTTGTGTTAGGGGTATTGATTTATTGTGTTATAGACTATAAATTATTTTGGGGAGATGAGATATTATTGAGGAGTGGTATTAAAGTGTGTGATGTGGGGCGTATTAGTGTATGTAATGGTTGTGGAGCTGGAGATGTGTGGGTAGAGGCACAAGAGTTACGGGCCAAGACTAAAGGTGGAGACTTCTGGAATCTGCATACAGGAGATCTACAGCACTTGCAGAGGTGAAATTCCCCGAACTCCAAATTAGCTACACTCTCAAGAGAGATTTGTCGATCAGAGGTGGAAGATGAGCAGGGTCACTGCCCAGGGTGAGTAGACGTAAGGGGGAATGGAAATCTATTTTGGTGATATGTTCCACGTGGCATGATGACAGGTACAATTAGCATGATTCCTATCACGTGCTGACACTGGATCAGGTGCTGTGTGATCGGGGCAAGCGAGACCAAGCATGTCACTGATGTGACGCCCGCACTGTTGCGGAGATGGAGAGAGACCGTGAGATTTAAATTTCCTTTTAATTCATAAAGGTACTTAGTACACGCACTTATTGTTTTGCCTGACTGTACCAGCCTACTTTCAACACTGGTACAGTATGTGCTTCACTACGAGTGAGTGGGGTGTATTGGCATTACACAGTCAATGTTGAATATGCCATTCAATCCATTTGGAAAATAGTTATACAATGTGTTCTTTTTTGGTTTGATTTTTGCAGTAATGAAGAATGAAAAAGTTATATTAAAATTAAATTGGAGGGGAACTGGATACAGCATTTCATCATAAACTCTGCACTTGTGAGAATTGACATTCTTGAATGCCCTGACAGGTACACGTAACTTTAAGACTATAATCTTCATCAACTGCTGTGCAAGCTTTCGTGCTATACCTCCCCCTCAGGTTTTGATTTATACATTTGCTCCCTCAATTAGGGTTATAGGGGAATATGAAAATGTAGGTATGTGACTCTTTTGGGTACTAACCAATCAGAGAAGAGTTAGGGTTGAAAGTTAGGGTTGAAAGTTAGGGTTGACACTTAGGATTATTTTTCTATTTTTGTTTGGCCCAGGGTTATAGGGGAATACGAAAATTTAGGTATGTGACTCATTTGGGTACTAACCAATCAGAGAAGAGTTAGGGTTGAAAGTTAGGGTTGAAAGTTA